>CAXARB010000065.1:17500-20439 GCA_963971165.1 Philopedon plagiatum | reverse complement strand
GATGAGGATGAGGATGAGGATGAGGATGAGGATGAGGATGAGGATGAGGATGAGGAGGATGAGGATGAGGATGAGGATGATGATGATCCTCATCCTCATCCTCATCCTCATCTTCATCCTCATCCTCATCCTCATCCTAATCCTCATCCTCATCCTCATCCTCATCCTCATCCTCATCCTCATCCTCATCCTCATCCTCATCCTCTACCTCATCCTGATCCTCATCCTCATCCTCTTCCTCATCCTCTTCCTCATCCTCATCCTCATCCTCATCCTCATCCTCATCCTCATCCTCATCCTCATCCTCATCCTCATCCTCATCCTCATCCTCATCCTCATGAGGATGAGGATGAGGATGAGGATGAGGATGAGGATGAGGATGAAGATGAGGATGGGGATGAGGATGAGGATTAGGATGAGGATGAGGATGAGGATGAGGATGAGGATGAGGATGAGGATGAGGATGAGGATGAGGATGAGGATTATGATGAGGATGAGGATGAAGATGAAGATGAGGATGAGGATGAGGATGAGGATGAGGATGAGGATGAGGATGAGGATGAGGATGAGGATGAGGATGACTATGATTATGAGGATGAGGATGAGGATGAGGATGAGGATGAGGATGAGGATGAGGATGAGGATGAGGATGAGGATGAGGATGAGGATGAGGATGAGGATAAGGATAAGGATAAGGATGAGGATGAGGATGAGGATGAGCATAAGGATGAGGATGAGGATGAGGATGAGGATGAGGATGAGGAGGATGAGGAGGATGAGGAGGATGAGGATGAGGATGAGGATGAGGATGAGGATGCGGATGAGGATGAGCATGAGGATGAGGATGAGGGTGAGGATGAGGATGAGGATGAGGATGAGGATGAGGATGAGGATTAGGATGAGGATGAGGATGAGGATGAGGATGAGGATGAGGATGAGGATGAGGATGAGGATGAGGATGAGGATGAGGATGAGGATGAGGACGAGGATGAGGACGAGGATGAGGATGAGGATGAGGATGAGGATGAGGATGAGGATAAGGATGAGGATGAGGATGAGGATGAGGATGAGGATGAGGATGAGGATGAGGATGAGGATGAGGAAGAGGATGAGGAAGAGGATGAGGATGAGGATCAGGATGAGGTAGAGGATGAGGATGAGGATGAGGATGAGGATGAGGATGAGGATGAGGATGAGGATGAGGATGAGGATGAGGACTAGGATGAGGATGAGGATGAGGATGAGGATGAAGATGAGGATGAGGATGAGGATGAGGATGAGGATGAGGATGAGGATGAGGAGGATGAGGATGAGGATGAGGATGAGGATGAGGATGAGGATGAGGATGAGGATGAGGATGAGGATGAGTTGAGGATGAGGATGAGGATGAGAGGAGGATGAGGATGAGGATGAGGATGAGGATGAGGATGAGGATGAGGATGAGGATGAGGATGAGGATGAGGATGAGGATGAGATGAGGATGAGTTGAGGATGAGGATGAGGATGAGGATGAGGATGAGGATGAGGATGAGGATGAGGATGAGGATGAGGATGAGGATGAGGATGAGGATGAGGATTGAGGTGGTTGAGGTGTGGTGGATGTGGTTGAGGTTGAGGTTGTGTGGTGAGGATGTGGTTGTGGTGGTGGTTGAGGATGGTGGTGAGGATGAGGTGAGGTGGTGGTGGTGGTGTGGATGAGGATGGTTGTGGTGGTGGTGTGGTGGTGAGGATGAGGATGTGGTTGTGGTGTGGTTGGTGGATGAGGATGAGGATGAGTGTGGATGAGGTTGTGGTGGTGGTTGAGGATGTGGTGAGGATGAGGATGTGGATGAGATGAGGATGAGGATGTGGATGAGGATGTGATGAGGATGAGATGTGGATGTGGTGGATGAGGATGAGGATTGGATGTGGTGTGGATGTGGATGAGGTGGTGGTTGTGGTTGAGGATTAGGATTAGGATGAGGATGAGGATGATTATGAGGATGAGGATGATGATGATGATGAGGATGAGGATGAGGATGAGGATGAGGATGAGGATGAGGATGAGGATGAGGATGAGGATGAGGATGAGGATGAGGATGAGGATGAGGATGTGGATGAGGATGAGAATGAGGATGAGGAAAGGATGAGGATGAGGAAGAGGATGAGGATGAGCATGAGGATGAGGATGAGGATGAGGATGAGGATGGGGATGAGGATGAGGATTAGGATGAGGATGAGGATGAGGATGAGGATGAGGATGAGGATGAGGATGAGGATGAGGATGAGGATGAGGATGAGGATGAGTATGAGGATGAGGATGAGGATGAGGATGAGGATGAGGATGAGGATGTGGATGAGGATGGATGAGGATGAGGATGAGGATGAGGAGGAGGATGAGGTTGAGGATGAGGATGAGGTGAGGATGTGGATGAGGATGAGGTGTGGATGAGGATGAGGATGAGTGATGTGGATGAGTGAGGATGAGGATGAGGTGAGGATGAGGATGAGGATGAGGATGAGGATGAGGATGAGGATAAGGATGAGGATGAGGATGAGGATGCGCATAAGGATGAGGATGAGGATGAGGATGAGGAGGATGAGGAGGATGAGGAGGATGAGGATGAGGATGAGGATGAGGATGAGGATGCGGATGAGGATGAGGATGAGGATGAGATGAGGATGGATGAGGATGAGGATGAGGATGAAGATGAGGATGAGGTTAGGATGAGGATGAGGATGAGGATGAGGATGAGGATGAGGATGAGGATGAGGATGAGGATGAGGACGAGGATGAGGATGAGGATGAGGATGAGGATGAGGATGAGGATAAGGATAAGGATGAGGATGAGAAAGAGGATGAGGATGAGGATGAGGATTAGGATGAGGATGAGCATGAGGATGAGGATGAGGATGAGGATGAGGATGAGGGTGAGGATGAGTTTGAGGGTGAGGATGAG
>CAXARB010000064.1:0-58345 GCA_963971165.1 Philopedon plagiatum | reverse complement strand
AATTAATATAAATCTTCTGTTTCTGCTGCACTTTAAATTGCGTTGAAAAAAATTTAAAGGAATCTCTATAGGGCAGTTACTTACTTATTAAATGAGAGGTTTTTTCTCAAATTTTGTCCAAATTGAAGTCTAACAATTTTTAAACAATGTGTTTCCTAAGGTGGACCCGGTAAATAAATAAAACAAAACAGTGATTTTATTACAGGAATATGATGCTCATAAATTATTTATTACATAAATTACCCAAAAAATACGTTCATTAAGAATATATTCGATTAGTAACAGAACATTAACACTTGAAGCAAAGTCTCGCTTTTAAACGTTTCGTTGCTGGCTGTTCCAAAAAGGTCGATTTCGAGAAAAAAGATTAAGAATTTTAACTGTTCTAGGTTATCGGGGGGGGGGGGGTGTCTGAGGATATCTGCTATCCCAGTAACAGCTGAAATTGCCCGCTATGATTTGTAATTATTTTTTGAATATGCTAAAACTAGTTTTTCGCCCGTAGCTCTTTTCTTTTGCACTGTAGGTAAAAGTTCATTTAAGTGTCTGATCGTGCAATTCTATTTAATAGTTAATGAGATAATCGCAAAAAAAACATTAAAAATGGCCATTTTTTTAACAATAAATAACTTTTGCAAAAAGAGTTTTGGGCTTCTCAAAGTACACCAGAAGATGACTTTTTATATTATGCTTTGTGCCCTATTTTTTTCAGTCCGATCGCATTTTTAGTTCAAAAGTTATTCTATTTGGTTATTCGGTTTAGGCTCCAGAGGAGCAATATTTAGGTAAAGTTCTTGCGATCTTATTTCAAAATAAACAACACAAAACAAATTAAATACCAGCCTTAGGAACAGTGAATCAACGTTAACAAAAAACATAATAGGTTACTTGTCATACATTGTTTTATTCATTTTCTTATAAAGCTCATTATCAACTGGAAAAATATAACTCGTTTCATTTTTTAATAATCGTTTTGTGTGCATAATTCCTTCTGATGTTCCAGGTGATAACCTGTTTCGAAATTTTATTTTATTTAAATTGTAACTGAGGTAAGTGTAAACAGTAGCTATTATATTATTTTTATGTAATAATGTTCAAAATCATTGTTTTTATAATTGACGATAATCCCCAATAAACAAAATCTCGTAAAAAAATTCCTTTCGTTCCGATGGCTTTAAAGAGTGAAACTTTTGAGAATCACTAGGTATAATCTCAAACGGAAAAAGCCATAGTTTAAACCATCATATCTAAGCCTTCGTTCACCGAACCGGGGCCCTGCTGATCCAAAAATATGTTAACTTGATTCCTAGCCTCACAAAACCGATATCTACAGCGTTGGCGGCGTCGTTTCAAGACGACAATATGGCTGCCACATAATCGACTTCGAAACATACGCAGAGTACGAAACGATCGCTTCGTTTGTACAAATAGAATTCTACGACCTCGCGGAGTCCCACTGCTGCGTAGGTTTCGAAGTCGATTATGTGGCAGCCATATTGTCGTCTTGAAACGACATCGCCAACGCTGTAGTTACCGGTTTTGTGAGGTTAGGAATCAAGTTGTTAACATATTTTTGGATCAGCGGGGATCGGTCCAGTGAACGAAAGCTTAGAGGTGATAGTTTAAAGTTTAAACTATTACTTTTTCTGTTTAAGATTATACCTAGGGATTCTCAAAATTTTGAACATTTTTCACTCTGCATAATTAAAGCATTGTAAACATAGGTTATTCCATGGGCGTCTCTACCCGTTGTTGGAAATAAGATTAGGATCCGATTTGAAAATAACATACAAATATTTATTTACACACAATGTAATTTGAAAATGCGAAATGCGAAAAGACTTCGGTTAAAGTAATATAACATACAGGGTGTCTGAAAAGTCTTAGTATGGGCAAATATCTTTGCTATTAATAAAGATAGAGACACCAAATTTTAGTTCGATCCTATGGGTTAATAACTCTACTTTTTTATGTAATTTAACCTTTTCAACCCCCTTGGGGGGTGACGTCCAAAATGGACTTTATTACTGCCAAGAAGTTCAAGGTGGTCATTTTTAACAACTTTTAACATAATAAGTAAGGCAGGCACTGTTGGTCTGTTACCAGAGGCGTCGATGCCGAAAAAAAGTACGTACGTATATGTATGGTATTTGACAAAAATAATTTAATTGATGTGCGTTGCCGTGATTGTGTGAAATAAGAAAAAACGGTTGTGAGTTCGCCTCGCGCCTAGAGGGTTCCGTACCACCGTAAGATAGTATTTATATTTTTTAAATAAATTTGCTGACGTTTTATCCCATTTTCTTGTTGTGAAGTGTTACAATGTCACATAGTTAAGAATGTTCTAAAATGTAAGATATCACAAAATCGTAGAAATATGTTAAATACGTAGTTGTAGTTTAACTATTGGAGATATATTCTTAAAAGTGGATGGGTTCGAATGTAGACACCAAAGTGCATCCCCTGAAATTTCGTGCGCATGTCTAGCCCTCTTGGTTTGCTCGTAGTACGCATTTCGGTCTAGTGCGCAGATGTCAACGAAAAATATAAAAAACGACAAATGAAGAAGTCGAAGAAGTTGGAAAAAAATGCCCCACAAATCAAAAAATAAATGTGCGCGCGCCCTTTGCCGCGCGCACATGGATGGATGGATTGCGCACTTATGCGCAGGCTGGTACACTGACAAACTTCAAAATTTTTGTTGGTCGGCTTTAATAACTATTATTAATTTTTTTTCTAACGTGTATTAGAACTTTAGTAATAGTTAAAATGTCATTTAATTGCTACAATTAAAATATTTTTGCTACAAATGTGTTCTTGCGATTATAAAAGAAATTTTTAAAATAATAAAAAATTAATTAAAAACTTTATGTGTTGTGACAATAAAAAAATATTATATCGTTATTAAATAAAATATTGTAGTTTTGAGTAACTTATTAAGTTGTATTGTTAATTCTATAAAAAAAATTCTTACTCCTTACTACACACTGTTTTGTCTTTGTTAAACCATTTTTATACATTATATGATTTATAAAAAAACATATATACATTAACATATATACATAAACATATACATAAACATATTATACATTATATGATTTATAAAAAAAATTCTGTCCCCGAGAGGGAGGAGGGAGAGGGGAAGGAGAAAAATGAGAGCTGGCCATTTGGTTTCAACCAGAGCCATTAATCCAAAAACAACAACAACAACAACATAAAAAAAATGTTGTGATAAAAAAAATTATCTTATTCTGGCGTACCCACTTTCCCGGTATACGATTTCGCGAATTGTTATATGTACTAGTTAATGTTTGGTAGAAATACCTTTTGGTAGTTATGAAAACAATGTTGTTAAAAAAACAAGAGAATGAAAAAACTTTAGATAGAAATTGGTAATGACAAAATTGTGAGCAGCGCTGTTAAAAGTATTTTGCAAATAGTAAAATAATATGAATGGTTAATCCAGAAGTAGCAGCTCTTTTACTTCCTACTACTCACATACTTGGAGGTAACAGCTTATCCATTTCCTACACGCTCCACATAATTGGTGGCCCCGACGTGATGGTAATTCCTTGATTTTGCTTGGGAGCACAACCCGGAAAAATCCTTCTAGAGACCTGTCGTGGAAGATCTACAAAGAACAAAGAAGATTAGAAAAATTCCTTGATTTTGCTTGGGAGCACAGCCCGGATAAATCCTTCTAGAGACCTGTCGTGGAGGATCTACAAGGAACAAAGAAGATTAGAAAAAGATTTAAATATGTTATAGAGTCGAGTCGAGTATTTGGTGAGTGGTTTGCGCCCCTTTTACTTACCTCTCTAAATCATTTTCTTTGGCAATAATAATATTGTTTTTTCTTCCTTTTGTATTTTATGGAAATGGCAGAAGAAAACATAGGTGACAACCCTGTCATTACTAATCAAGGTAATGGTTCTGTCAGTACTAACAATGAAAATATTTCATCGATCAAATTACCACCTTTCTGGATCACAAAACCAGAAATTTGGTTTAGTCAGACTGAGGCACAATTTGCAGTTTCACGTATCTCTTCGGACAAAACAAAATATTTTCTGGTAGTCGCTAACTTACCTTTATAAATAGTGTCAAACATATACGACATTATTTGGAACCCTCCACAATCAGATAAGTACATAAAACTTAAAGAAATTTTGATCAACAGGTTAACTTCAAGTGAAGAAAAAAAGACTCGCTGACCTTCTTTCTGGCTCCGAAATAGGTGCCAGAGACATGCTTAATACTGTTGGTGGTTCACAGATGGTTAGCCAGGAATTGCTGCTTAAATTATGGAAAAGACGCTTACCACAAACAATTTTGGTAGCATTAACTACATCTGGTAGGAAGGTTGTCAATGAACTTTTAGATATAGCTGACAAAATATGGGAGACTTATCGACCAACTTCTTTTTTTAACAAAGTTTCCGAAGTTGAAACACAGCATTCGATTGATCAATCAGTTCCCCGTATAAGTAATTCGTCTACCATACCAAACGAATTAATGAAAGCTTTTTCTGACTTTTCAATTAATTGTCAAAATCTTCTTCATTCCATGTCTCAAAAACAACAATCTATGGAACTACAAATTAATTCCCTTCAAAATCAATTGTCGCACTTACAAAACTTTTCTAGTTCATCCAACAAAGATCAACATAACCAATGTATTTCTTGCAGAAATCGCTCTAGCAGCCGATCTCGGTCATCCTCCAAAAATCGCGTATGTTTTTATCATAACAAGTTTGGAAAGAAAGCATTAAAATGTCAAAGACCTTGGTGCATTCTATACGAAACCTTTCAGTCTAAAGAAAATTCAAAAAAACATGTAAAAGTTTCGGCAGCCGACAGTGGGATAGTAAAATATAAAAATCGTCGCCTTTTCGTTTTTGCCGAGTCTAACAAACTACAGTTCTTGATAGATACCGGTGCAGACGTATCTGCTATTCCTCGAGATGTATTCTCAGATCTGTAAAGAGATAAAGACACTTTTCTAACCGCTGCTAATGGCACTCCCATTACCACTTACGGCAAAAAGTTTCTAAAAGTAAATCTTAATCTCAGACGTAACTTTCCATTTATTTTTACTGTAGCTGATATTAGTCGTCCCATCATTGGCGCAGCTTTTCTTGCGCATTTTCGTTTGTTAGTAGACGTTAAAAATAAATGTCTCATTGACACTGAAACTACACTATTTTCAAAAGCATCTTTCATTAATTCAGATGTCCCGACTCCTAAACTATTCGCTGTCGAAACAAAGTATACCCCACTTCTTAGAAAATACCCTAAACTTATTTCTTCGCCAGATTTTGTGCTACCTACCAAACATTCAATAAAACATCATATCGTAACAAATGGGCATTTACCTTTTTGTCGTCCACGCCGTCTAGACCCCATTAAATTTAAAATTGCCAAATCTGAGTTTGAACAGATGGTTGCACAAGGCATTTGCCGACCATCCTCATCTTCAGTGACTTCTCCTTTACATATGGTACCTAAAAAAGATTCTTCTGACTGGCGTCCATGCGGGGATTATCGTTTGTTAAATGGAGTCACGACGCCAGACAGGTATCCATTACCCCATATTCAAGATTTTAATTTGGGTGTCCATGGTTGCACCATTTTCTCAAAAGTTGATTTAGTGAGAGCTTATCATCAAATACCTGTAGCGGAGGAAGATATCTTCAAAACAGCTATCACAACACCTTTTGGTCTTTTCGAGTTTCAACGAATGCCTTTTGGTTTGCGAAATGCTGCCCAGACTTTCCAAAGATTTATTAATGAGGTAACCCAAGGACTCGATTTTATTTTTGTCTATATTGATGATATTTTAGTGGCAAGTAAAAATGAAGACGAACATTTTCATCATTTAAATATTTTATTTGAGCGACTCGATCATTTTGGGATAAGTCTCAAACCCTCAAAATGTGAATTTGGAGTATCAACTTTAAATTTTTTGGGACATTCCATCTCTGAAAAAGGTATTTCACCTTCAGAAGAGCGCATAAATGTCATTAAAAATTTTCCTACACCAAAGACACTGAAACAATTGCAACAATTCATTGTAATGATCAATTTTTACCATCGCTTTGTACCGAAACTGTCAGAAATATTAATTCCTTTGCATAAACTCTCAGTTAACTTACAAAATATAAAAAATAAAAATATAAGTGATTGGCCACAGGAGTGTGAGAATAGTTTTAACAAAGCGAAAACCCTACTTGCTGATGCAACAATTCTAGCACATCCTAGACCTAGTGCCAAACTTTCTTTGACAACAGATGCTTCTAGTACTGGCATCGCCGCTGTACTAGAACAAACTTATGATAATGTTTCACAACCTATTGCTTATTTTTCAAAAAAACTTAGCCCTTCTCAACAGAAATACTCTACTTTTGATCGCGAATTACTAGCCATTTATGCAGCTATTAAGCATTTTCAACATTTTTTAGAAGGTAACGATTTCTCGACTTTTTGTCACCATAAACCTTAAACTACAATTTTTCAGTCCAAAGCTGATAGAAGTCCACGTCAGCTTCGTTACTTAGAATATATTGCTCAGTTTACAACTGATATTCGATATATAAAAGGAAAATCAAACGTCATAGCTGATACTCTCTCACGCATACATGACAACATGGGATCTTTAGATATATTCGATATAGATATCTGTTCTTTAAAACAAGCACAAGATGCGGACAAAGAACTTAAAACATTAATACAAAGTCAAAATTTAAATGAAAACTGTAGATTTACACTAAAAGAAGAAGAAGTTTCTTTCACCAAGATTAAACTTTGGTGTGAGGTTTCTTCGTCGAATCAACGAATTTATATACCTAAAGATTTTAGATTCACTATTTTTCAAAACTTGCATGGCATATCTCATCCTGGTATTCGCGCTTCAAAAACATTAATAGGTTCACGATATTTTTGGCCTAAGATGAATTCAGATATTCGTCAGTGGGTTAAATGTTGTTTAGGTTGTCAAACTTCTAAAATCAATAAACATACAAAATCTCCCATAGGTAAATTTGACATTCCAAGAGGTCGTTTTGAACACATTCACATTGATTTAGTCGGTCCTCTCGTTCCTTCAGGAGGATGCACATATATTCTTACTGTCATTGAAAGAGTCACTAGGTGGACAGAAGCCTATCCTCTATCTAACATATCAGCACAAACCGTGGCAAAAACTCTTTATACACACTACTTTTCACGTTTTGGCGTAGCACATACAGTGACTCACGACCAGGGGACACAATTCGAGTCAGCATTGTTCTCAGAGTTTAGTAAATTTCTTGGTATTCATAGAATACACACAACAACATATCATCCGCAGAGCAATGGAATGATTGAAAGATTCCACAGAACTTTAAAAGCGGCTCTCACAGCTAGAGGAAACACAAATAGGTGGAAAGATGAACTACCATTAATTCTCTTAGGTCTAAGGACTTCACTAAAGGAAGACCTTCGATGTTCGCCTGCAGAACTAGTGTATGGTCAACCTTTACGATTGCCCGGAGAATTTTTCACAACTTCTCACGAAATCATTGACACTTTTCCTATCTTGATCAGTTTACGCGAATGTTTTGCTAATTTAAAACCAGTAGCAGTTAATAGGCATAACCTGGAGAAACCGTTTGTGTGCCATGAACTAAAAAACTCCAATTATGTATTCATTAAAGTAGAAGGTAAAAAGTCATCTCTTTCGCAGTCATACGAGGGCCCGTTTAAAGGAATAAAAAAATACCCAAAATCATTTGTTATTTTTAAAGATAATAAAGAAGTAGTTGTTAGCATAGACAGAATTAAACCTGCTTTCCTTTTGGCAGAGCACGATGAATCTGTTATTTCAAATAAAAATTTTAAAAAAGTTTCTTTTGCATTAAATTCTGTTAATATTTAAAATTTGTTTAAAAAAATTTTTTTACTATTTATTTTTTTTAGAGAGGGGACTATTTGTGGCGTACCCACTTTCCCGGTACACGATTTCGCGAATTGTTATATGTACTAGTTAATGTTTGGTAGAAATACCTTTTGGTAGTTATGAAAACAATGTTGTTAAAAAAACAAGAGAATAAAAAACTTTAGATAGAAATTGGTAATGACAAAATTGTGAGCAGCGCTGTTAAAAGTATTTTGCAAATAGTAAAATAAAATGAATGATTAATCCAGAAGTAGCAGCTCTTTTACTTCCTATTACTCACATACTTGGAGGTAACAGCTTATCCATTTCCTACACGCTCCACACTTATCCTTATTAAATATAATAGTATTAGATTTTTATTAACCGTAATTAATAGGTTTATTACCTTTATTAAAGTATTTCTCATTCTAACTGAATTGTTTTATAAAAAAATGATCTTCGTGTAATTTCGGACACCTTCGTCTATATTACCGATGCCTAAAGTTCGTCATAGATATATCCCCCCAGCAATTCTTTCATTTTATATTAGTCACCCAACTGGTCATCAGGTCACAGGCAACTGTGACCCGCGCGACATATAAAACTGGACGCGGTACCTGCGGGCGTTTTCCATTTGCCATTTGCTCTGGTCCCGATATGTAAATATAGAGAGTGCTCTAATGGTTTCAAATGCCCAAAAACAAACTACTACCCAATCAAACGCGTAGCCAGTCAGAAGAGGACTCTACATTGGAAGAACAAGAACATTCTTATTTAGATTTTCTGAAAATTGCTATTGAGCCCATGCAAAAATCCTGGAAACTTGGGAAGCCACATTGAAAATTAAGAGATTATATTATTATGTCAACCATAAATTGGCAGAAATATACAAACGACTATTTGCATCAAAATTTCGGGATAGAATTAGTAAGCAAAAATACTTTGATACAGTATTTTAAAAAACTCTATGTCCTACAACAGACAAACAACATTTTCTTTTATAAAGTAACATTTTAGTACCTCTTATAAAAACTTAAATGATATAACCACTGTTTGTTTTAAAGCTAGTAGACATTTTTCAAGGATATACTTATTAATTGTTGTGTATCTTAAAAAAATATTAATTTTGTTAAAGCTTGTAGTAGAGTTATTACTCCACAGTTTTATCACTAACCCGAATTGTCATTACTACATAGTGGGCAGCTTGTCTATAGGACATAAATCTGCCTTGATTTTGTTTGTCTGACATTTTTATTTACTTCCTGTTTAAGCCGAAATGACATCAACTTTGGATTTTTAAGGCGGACACCCTGTATATTATCCCGCCAACAGAAAGATTTGTCTCTGTAGATTACAAATATACCAGGTTTGTAAAATTTACCTATGGGTAATTAGAAACGAAGTAAGAATTCTGCCATAGGTCTAACTTGTCAGAGAGAGAACGGAATACAGTAGCCTTTTGTTTCTAATACGTTAGGCTTATGCTAGGAATTTTATATTTTTTATCGGTTTCTGTAAAAGTTAGAGGTTACAAGCCCGGTATATTTGTAATCTACAGAAAGAAATCTTTTGAATGACAAGATAATATACCTGGTGTCCAATTTTAAAATCGAAACGTGATATTATTTCCGGTTAAATCGGACGTAGGCGAAAATGATAGATTATCCCAATAAATGCTAGTTTAGGTCCTATAGACAACTTGTGAATTTCACTCTTTCATCCCTAAACATGAAAAAATTAGTGAGCCAGTTTTAAGAATCACCCAGTATAGTTCTCCAACAACAGTTTAGTAAATACAGTTTTATTTAGGGCCGGTTTATCCATCATCCCTTGGCAAGTCATTGGCAAGTAATAATAACTTAAGAGTGGCATTTATGCCATTTCAAAAGTCAACGGAAATGACAGTCTATACTGTTTTTGTTAGTTACCAATGACTTGCCAAGAGATGGATAAACCGACCCTTATGGACATAACTCAAATTGGCAACTTTGTCAGGTATGCCCATTTGTAACGGGGACTGTATGTTTCATTTTATTTATTTCAAAGCTTAGTTAACATGAGTGTCAAACTTTAAGTTAGTTTATGTATTAGTTTTATTGTATTGAAACACTGTTGTATAGAAATTTTACAGTTTACAGTAACGAAAAGACTGTAGCACAAAATCTAGTACTCTGAATAAAAAGTTTAGTAAGGTTTATTAAGTAAATTACTTGTTATAATTAAAAACTTTAATAACTAATAATATATATATATATATATATATATATATATATATATATATATATATTTTCTTTTTATTCTTGGGTATTCAGAACAGTGCGCTAGCACATCACATACAAATTAAAAACAATGATACAATTTACATCACATAATAAAATTTTCTGTACGCACCTTGAAATACATGTAGATAGTTTGGCAGGATTTGATTCTTTGGTCAACTATTTCTTTGCATTGATGGTTTTTTCATGTTTATTTAGTTTTTATTATTATGAGAATTTTTTATATTTTTTATAAAGTTTATTTAAACACAATTTATACAGGATTAGGCCAATACTGGAGGTTGACTAGAGACGCACTTTTAGTATATTAGATAGCAGTAAATCTGGCTTAAATTACTTATGTCTTGTTTATCATTAACCTTTCAGTGGTCGCTCTATAATTTTGAACATATTTAGTCGCGTCGGTCTTTGAGACCGATATATAAAAAAAGAATGTTTTAGGGTTTTTTATCAAATATTTCCACAGAAGGTTTTAAAATGTGTTAGAGCGATACACAAACAAACAAAATTCGCTTTCGTAAGTTTATTTTAAAAAAAAGAAAGCGTGTAAGGACAACATAATTTTTTTTCTTTCGTTTAGGTTTTAACAACTTTTAACTATTAAAAAAAAATCCAAATAAGGGAATAAAAGAAACTAACAAGGATTTTCTTTTAAAACAATGAACATGTTAAGGTTTTTAAGTATTTGTACAAAATTTTTATTGGTCTAGGACATTTTCTTTGCAAGATTTACATATAGCTGTTATATGTTCCAAGCACATATGAGTATTACACTTAAAACAGGAAAATCTTGTTTTTCTATTTTTTTTTGAATTACAAAACGCGCATCTTCCAGGACCAACATTATGTGATACAACATCGGCTTCAATCCCACAAATAGTTTGTAATCTTAATTTAATACTGTGTGGTAGATTTACGATATATGCACGTGCTCTTTGCTGTGGTAATATAGATATAACCATGGGCCACCTACGGGTGTTCCTGGAGCAATTGTATGTAGCACACAACTTATCCACTGTGTCAACGCCCCCCTTAGTAGCATTATAATCAGTAATTATTGATGGTTTTTGTAAAATTCCCGTATCTTTATTAATTTCATCATGGTGGTGTAAAGTGGATACTAACAATACGTTTTTCTTTTTTCTTGGTATATAGGAAACCAAGGTGCAATCTTCTGTAAATCCAAACATACTGCTGTATGCTGGACGAGTAATCGGCTGTGAGAATTCCAAGGGCAGCTCTCTTTTATTCTTTCTAAGCGTGCCAATTACAGTTAATCTATGGTCCTTCAAAAGTGTTTTAATGAGAGGCAAGGATGTAAACCAATTATCCATGGTCACGTTTCTTCCGGAACCAGATATATCGCGACAAAGTCGCAAAACCACATCCATAGGACTATTTAAGACCTTATAATGTCCATTAGGTTGATTTCCTACATATACTTCCATTTTACTTGTGTAAAACATTTTAGAGTCACATAGTGCTAGGATCTTCATGCCATATTTATTTGGTTTTGGGGGTATGTACTGCCGAAAGCTACATTTGCCTCTAAATGCCGGCAGCATTTCGTCCACTGTCACGAATTCAGAATGACAGTAACCATTTTTGCAATTTCTTTGAAACATTTCAAAAACCTCCCGAATGGCTGCTAGTTTATCAAATTTTACACGATCAGGTCGAGTTTGCTTGTCGTCAACTCTAAGACAGCGAAGCAAGAATCTAAATCGCTGTAGTGACATGGTCAAATAAAATATTTCAATTCCATAACCATCTGTTCTCCACAGATCTTCAGTATTCAGATGGTTTCCCTTGCTTACCCCAGCCAGGTAGAGTAGACCTATAAGGGCACGAACTTCTGTAGCACTCGTAGGATTCGCATCTCTACTGCGGCTATAGTTTTCTGACACTGTTTCAATATACATGTTGGTATTTTGTACTATAATCGCAATTATTTCATTATTTAAAAAATAGTTCCATATTTCTGTTGGAGTTTTTAAAAACTTTGTTGCTAGGGTCGAACCAGGTAGCCGTTTTATAATATTTTCTTTTCTTGTTCTAACAGTTTTCAGTGATGGTGGTAATTTTTTCCAGTAGGATATTTTATCTTTACCTAAAATGAAAATACCAAATGTTTACTGCGTAACTACATATATGTTTCATATTTTATTTACCAATAAATGACAGTGTTGTTGAGAGTGGTTCGGAAAATTCGTATTCGTCCGCACGATCAGAAATCTCCTGCTCGGAATCACTTTCATGTTCAAGATGTTCTTCATGATCAGATTCATCATCAGACTCGTCATCGTACACTCTAATTTGTTCAGACTCTTCATCAGTCAAAACTTCGTCAAACATTCGCTTAAGGCGCTTTTGCTCTTGTGCATATGAACACATAGCTAAAAATAAATAACCGGTAATAAATGGATTTTAAAACATAAAACTTAAAAATATTTTATCTTGGTGTCAGTCAAAAAAAGCTGTTCCAAATAGGTCGCGTCGGTCTGACACACCGAAAAATGCCGTTATTAACCACTCACAATAACAACGAGGTTGCAAATGATACTATCGCAATAATACCGAGAAGACAGGAAGCTAGATGAAGCGCTCGAACCCTATCCCCTCCACAACCGATCTATGCCCACTTTATGCATTGCATCGGTCTGTGAGACCGGGCGCGACTACTGAAAGGTTAACTGCATGTGGTTCTTTTTTTATATGTATCATATCTTTTACAAGAAGTTTATGGTAGTTTCTTTCTTGGGTTAAAACTTTAGTGTTTGCAAAGTTGAATTCGTGCTTTTCGTTTGTTTCGTGTTTGTGTAAAGCTGTAGAAGCATTCTTTGTATATTTGTGTCCATTTAGTCTATTGTCAAGATGTTGGGTTGTCATTCCTATATATTTTTTTGGGCAATTTAAACAAGGTATGGAGTACACTAAGTTTGACTTTTTTTTTGGTGGGGACTTTACTTTTTAATGGTGTGAAAACTGAAGAAAGGAGATTTTGGGCTTTATGACATACAATGATATCATGCTTCCTTAAATTATACTTAATTTTTTCTGATAGCTCTTGAGTGTATGGCATTGCGTTATATCTAAAGTGGTTGTCAGGTTTTAAACCGTTTTTCTGAACTGTTTTATTATAAAATTTAGAAGTTCGTTGTTTTATTATTTTGTTTACTTGTTTTTCTGGAAAGTTATTCTCTTTTAGGATTTTTTTAACTTTCTTTAAGGCTTCTGGTCGAAACTCTGGCGATGTTAGTGCTAAGGCTCTATCGGTTAAACCTATAATTACACTATTTTTTTGGGTTGTGGGATGGTGTGAATTATAATTAAGATAGCGAACTGACCATGTGTTCTTAGTGTACCATTTGGTTTTAAGATTTTCATCGATTTTATTTCTAATCACAGTTAAGTCGAGAAAGTTAATTTTATTATCACTTTCAATTTCTGAAGGAAATTGAAGTTTGGGGTGAAATTTGTTAAATGCATTTAGTATATTGTTAATTTGGTTTTCGGGTACGGCTGTGATGCAGTCGTCAACGTATCTTTTAAAAAATGTCATTGGAATATTAAGGTCTTTTAAGACTTTTTCCTCCAAGTATTCCATTACAAGTTGCGCAACAGTGGAAGATATGGGGGAGCCCATTGCGCATCCGTCTAATTGTTGGTAAAATTTATTTTTATATTGAAAATAGTTATTATTTAGTGTTAGATTTAGGGATTCTAAAAATATCTCTCGACTCAATGTTGTGTGGTCTTTTAAAATGTCCCATTTTTCTTTAATTATGTTTGTTAATAGATCGTTAGGAATGTTTGTGTATAAGGACACAACATCTAGCGATATAAGTTTGAAATTCTTTGGTACTTTAACAGTATTCATAAAATCTTTAAAGCTGAACGAGTCTCTTATATAGTAATCGTTTTTGCATGTAATATTAGAAAGCCAACCACTTAGATATTTTGACAATTTGTAAAATGGTGACTGAATGCACGAAACTATAGGTCTTAGAGGGGTTCCGGGTTTATGTAGTTTAGGTAATCCGTATATTTTTGGAGCTACTGCATTAGGTATCATTAGTTTTTTTGCTTCAGTTTCAGTTATAAGTTTTTTTGATTGTATTTTCTTTACTTGACTATTATTTTTCGTTTGATAAATATTGGTGGGGTCGCTGCGTAGGATTTTGTACGTCTGATTATCCGAAAGTAAATCATCCATTTTAGTGTTGTAATCGGTTGTGTTCATGACAACAGTTTTGTTGCTCTTGTCTGGATTTAAAATAGTGATGTTTGGATTGTCTTTTATAAATTGTTTAGTTCTTTTGATTTGCTTATTTATTTTATTTTGGAAAAGGTTATGTTTTGTGTTTTTATGTCTTAATTTGGTTCTATGATTTGTAATTACGTTAACTAGCTCAGCGCGAATCGAATCTTTGACGTCGTTTGGTTTTTCATGTATAGCTGATTCCACACATGCTATGTATTCTGTAACTGGTAAATTATTTTCATTAAAGACTGGTAAAGAAAATTTATCACCCAAGGCCAAAACTTCGGCGATATCGTTAGGTATTTGTTTGAACGTACGACGTACAAAATCCTACGCAGCGATCCCACCAATATTTATCAAACGAAAAAGAATAGTCTAGTAAAGAAAATACAATCAAAAAAACTTATAACTGAAACTGAAGCAAAAAAACTAATGATACATAATGCAGTAGCTCCAAAAATATACGGATTACCTAAACTACATAAACCCGGAACCCCTCTAAGACCTATAGTTTCGTGCATTCAGTCACCATTTTACAAATTGTCAAAATATCTAAGTGGTTGCCTTTCTAATATTACATGCAAAAACAATTACTATATAAGAGACTCGTTCAGCTATAAAGATTTTATGAATACTGTTAAAGTACCAAAGAATTTCAAACTTATATAATAATAATAATAATAATATATTTATTTATTTGTGCCAATAAACAATAAACAGTGTAAAAAGTAACAATATAATATCATGCATAAATATTTTACAAAAATGAATAACAATAGTAACACACTAGTTGGCACAAAAAGGTAGAATTTTGATTATATATAATCATTCTTCCAACTCCATCCCGATTAAATAATTTTTACAATAAGTTTTAAAAGTTGAAAAAGTAAAATATTTTAGATAGAAGGGAATGCTGTTATATATGATTGCACTATTATATTTAAAAGATGTTTTATACTTTTCTGTTTTGTGTGATGGTATAGTTAAGTTGTTTTGATTTCTTGTATTCACGTAATGAACATTATTACGAAATTCTAATTTTTTAAATAGATAATCAGGTGTTTTAGTGTTTATGACTTTGTAAATGAAACAAGTTTGATGAATTTCACGTCTAGTTTCTAATTTAATTAATTTATACTGATTGAATGTTGAGGTAATGTGATCATATTTTTTAAGATTTACTGAAAATCTTACACAGTTATTGTGTAGGATTTGTAGTTTTTGTTTAGAATTGTAGCTGATATTTTTATGATATATAACGTCACAATAATCTAATCCACTTATAATGATCGAATCTACAAGTTTAAGTTTTGTTTCGATATTTAAAAATTCTTTAAAATGATACAAGATCCTTAATTTATAATATCCTTTTTTTACTATGTTTCTTATATGAGCATCAAAGTTTAGATTTTGATCAAATATTACGCCAAGATTTCTTCCTAATTTGATAGTTGGTAATATAAAATCATTATTGAGAATAATTTTGAAATCAGAATTATTTTCAATTTTTGTAACCAAAGCTAGATGTTGTGTCCTTATACACAAACATTCCTAACGAACTATTAACAAACATAATTAAAGAAAAATGGGACATTTTAAAAGACCACACAACATTGAGTCGAGAGATATTTTTAGAATCCCTAAATCTAACACTAAATAATAACTATTTCCAATATAAAAATAAATTTTACCAACAATTAGACGGATGCGCAATGGGCTCCCCCATATCTTCCACTGTTGCGCAACTTGTAATGGAATACTTGGAGGAAAAAGTCTTAAAAGACCTTAATATTCCAATGACATTTTTTAAAAGATACGTTGACGACTGCATCACAGCCGTACCCGAAAACCAAATTAACAATATACTAAATGCATTTAACAAATTTCACCACAAACTTCAATTTACTTCAGAAATTGAAAGTGATAATAAAATTAACTTTCTCGACTTAACTTTGATTAGAAATAAAAACGATGAAAATCTTAAAACCAAATGGTACACTAAAAACACATGGTCAGGTCGCTATCTTAATTATAATTCACACCATCCAACAACCCAAAAAAATAGTGTAATTATAGGTTTAACCGATAGAGCCTTAGCATTAACATCGCCAGAGTTTCGACCAGAAGCCTTAAAGAAAGTTAAAAAATCCTAAAAGAGAATAACTTTCCAGAAAAACAAGTAAACAAAATAATAAAACAACGAACTTCTAAACTTTATAATAAAACAGTTCAGAAAAACGGTTTAAAACCTGACAACCACTTAACATATATCGCAATGCCATACACTCAAGAGCTATCAGAAAAAATTAAGTATAATTTAAGGAAGCATGATATCATTGTATGTCATAAAGCCCAAAATCTCCTTTCTTCAGTTTTCACACCATTAAAAAGTAAAGTCCCCACCAAAAAAAAGTCAAACTTAGTGTACTCCATACCTTGTTTAAATTGCCCAAAAAAATATATAGAAATGACAACCCAACATCTTGACAATAGACTAAATGGACACAAATATACAAAGAATGTTTCTACAGCTTTACACAAACACGAAACAAACGAAAAGCACGAATTCAACTTTGCAAACACTAAAGTTTTAACCCAAGAAAGAAACTACCATAAACTTCTTGTAAAAGAAATGATACATATAAAAAAAGAACCACATGCAGTTAATGATAAACAAGACATAAGTAATTTAAGCCAGATTTACTGCAATCTAATATACTAAAAGTGCGTCTCTAGTCAACCTCCAGTATTGGCCTAATCCTGTATAAATTGTGTTTAAATAAACTTTATAAAAAATATAAAAAATTGACATAATAATAAAAGCTAAATAAACATGAAAAAACCATCAATGCAAAGAAATAGTTGACCAAAGAATCAAATCCTGCCAAACTATCTACATGTATTTCAAGGTGCGTACAGAAAATTTTATTATGTGATGTATATTGTATCATTGTTTTTAATTTGTATGTGATGTGCTAGCGCACTGTTCTGATAATTCGTCCTGTTGATCATTGTATGTGCACTTTTTAACTGTGACTGTTTTATTTTTAGGTTACTCTTAAAGTTAGCCAATAAATTTGATAAAGCCCACTATGACTGGGCGAAACGTCATAAACCCATCGTTTTAATAACAAAATTTAAATCATAAACCTATACCCAAGAATAAAAAGAAAAAATATAATGGAAATGGTTTAAGAAAAACAAATATATATATATATATATATATATATATATATATATATATATATATATATATATATATATATATATATATATATGTATGAAATATCTATTTTACTAGCTTAACTAAACTTTCAAAGTGATGAAAAAAACCTAATCACCGTTATTTAAGCTACTTATCTGTATCACTTTGATCACAATTGTTTTTGAGCGTATATATTGCAATTTTGAAGATATAATCAGCATTGTCCCTATTTTTATACCATTAGAAAAACGGGTCGGTAATTACATCCGTAGATTTGGCGGCATAAACGTCGTTGGAGGTCTTGCGATCCCTTTCGGCATTTTTGGGTCTAGCCATATAATCCCTAAGATTTTGTTTGTTACCCTTTGTAGTAAAGTTTGTGAGAAATCGATTTTGAATTCTTAAAAGTTCTTAATTTCGCTTTTAAGTGAGTTTTGAAACCAAATATTTACATCCGTTATTTGGCCATTTTATTGCCTTGTTCTGGTATTTTAGATCTCTCCTATCATCAGATGTTGAACCACATGTTCGCTTTCTGTGAGAAACTGAATATTGAAAGTTATGGCTTTTGAAATATTCTTTGTTCAGAATTTTAGACTATTTTTCGTACAAATAACTATCGAGTAAATTTTAATAATCCATTTTATTACATTATGAATACTAGGTCTTGTGTACTCCGCCCTCCCCTGGATCCACATTAAGATTCCTCCATCTTTAGTTCAATTCTACTTCTTATCCTCTTCTAAATTATTCTAGCTATACCTTTACCTGGAACACTAGACAGGGTTATGCCTCTATAATTACTACACTCCCTTTTATCTCCTTTCTCATATATTGGAAGTACAATTCCTGAATTCGATTTCTTTGGCTCTCTCTCTTTTCATAATCATATTCATTAATTTATTCAATTATCTTGTTCCTTCCTTTTCCATATATTTAATCATTTCTGGTGTTATGTTATCTCTTCCTGCTGCTTTACCCAGCTTTATCCTTCCTATGGCCTCGACCACCTCTTCCTCCTTTATGAAATCTGTTTCCTGTATCTCTGATATTTCCTCCTGTTGTTCGTCTGTGTCTGTGCTTAACTCTCTCAATTCTTAAAAGTATTGTCTCCATCTCTCCATGATTTCGTTTTCTTCTGTAATTCTATTTCCATTTTTATCCTTATGTTCATCATATTATATTGTTTTTTTAAATCTGTCTTAGTTGTTTCAATGTACTATAAAATAGTTTTTGATTCTCTCTGAAGTTATCCGTCATTTTTTCTCCAAGTTTTGTCGATGACTCCTATTTTGCTTTCCTTACTGCTATCTTTACCTTTTTCTTCTTAATATATTTTATAATCTTCTATTCTTTTTGTGTTTAGATATCTTGTCCAAGTTTCTTTTTCCTTCTTCAAAATATTCCTATACCCACCCCAACCTCCATTTCTACCGACTTCAGGAACCAATCAGTGGCGGTTGGTGAAATTTCAAAGTTGTTTATCTCTGTTCATACTTACAGGACCCGTACCAAATTTAGGGGTTTTAATAGTGAGCCCACTGGGAATGTTTTGGTAAAGAAAAAAAACATTTTGTAATTTGCGAAAAAAAGTTAAATTTTTGGTGCGCCCTCCCAAGAAAAAAATGAACACGTCTAGGTATTTGATTTCTTTTTTTTTTTCTAAACAAATTTTACATCATTTTGTCGACAGTTTTTAAATTTTGAGAGAAAAAAATGTGTTAGTAGAAAGTTATAGTCATTTGAATTATTTTAAGCCTAAAATATAATTTTACAAAAAATTCAAATGGCTATAACTTTCTCCTAACACATTTTTTTCTCTCAAAATTTAAAACCTGTCGACAAAATGATGTAAAATTTGTTTAGAAAAAAAAGAAAGCAAATACCTAGACGTGTTCATTTTTTTCTTGGGAGGGGCGCACCAAAAATGTAACTTTTTTTCGCCAATTACAAAATGTTTTTTTTTTCTTTACCAAAACATTCCCAGTGGGCTCACTATTAAAACCCCTAAATTTGGCACGGGTCCTATAAGTATGAACAGAGATAAACAACTTTGAAATTTCACCAACCGCCACTAGAACCAATAATAATTGATATTTCGTTATTAATTCCTTTGGTAAACGTTGGTATGTCAACAAGGAATGCTTTTAGGTCTTCACTAACCATGTCCGCACAAGAATTTTGTAGGTTAATGAAACTGTACAAGTATTTTTCACACAGATGTGCCCCTGATATGAACTTGATACAATAATCATATGTCTTCTGTATTAACTCTCTGTTGGGCCGGGACCTGATTCACCATATGTTGAAAAATGTAATATATCTTATGACATTTTTCTTAATGTGCGCAACAACCAATTTGTATATAAATTTCTATTTTCATCAGCTAATGCATAATCAGATATCTATCAATGAAATAAAGCAACGCGTAGGTGATCTGAGGTGATTACTTGTTTTAAAATATTATATATTGCATGTTCTTTTATTTATATATGTGGTGGGTATAAGGACCACCTCATAGATGGAATGAGGAAATATTATTAGTTACCAAAACCGTCTCTCACAAAAAAATGCCTTTTTTAAAGCACTCACCAAATTTGATGTTGTTCTGGAAGCAGGAATTCAGCTTGGCTGGCCGGCTGGCGTTTCTTAGGACACAGGACACAACATTCGGATTTTACCACCAGTTTTTAAGCACAAAGGGCGCGGAAACCATTGGTAAAATCGTACCCCTTTCAGCGTCTAGCACAGCACGTTTTTCGATCTACAGTACTTTTCACACTCTTCTCATCTCACACTAGCCGTGCGCCGTTTCTCCCAGTTACACTGTTGCCGTGCTTAACAACAATTTTGTGAGAGTACACGCGCGAAATATAAATTAAAAGGACGAAAAAGGTTAATACCCAACATTTTCCGCCCACCAAAAATAATATATTATTCTTCCCACAAAAAAGAACAAGAAAAAAAATAAATTCACTATTTTGGTGGTAGCACTAATCTAAATCCATACACCTATTTATACTATAAGAAAATATGCTTCAGCTTCAGTATTACTGCATTGGCAAAGGACATAGCTTCACCAATGGTCTGTCAAGTACGCCCTTGACAGTACGAACCTGAGCAATTCGCACTACTTTATCAGGACTAGAGTAGAGTTTAACAACTCTGCCTAAAGTCCAACGCATCGGAGCGATATTTGGATCTTTTATAACAACCAAGGTTCCTACAGTAGGAGGGTTTTCAACTGTGTTCCATTTTTGCCTCTTTTGCAAATTGTGGAGGTATTCCACATGCCAACGCCGCCAAAAATGCTGATGCAGCTGCTGAACCAACTGCCAGGTTGGGTTGGGTTTGGGACTACCAAAGAATATTATGGCGTTTTTCCTCATATGGTCCAATTCAGGAGTACCAGCTGCGTACTGTAACGTATGGTGTCTCAGCTAGCCCATACTTGGCTATACGAACCTTACTTCAGTTAGTCAGTGATCATTGTGATGACTTTCCGTTAGCCAGTGATACCATTAAGAATAGCTGCTATGTGGATGATGTGTTGGGAGGAGCATTCTGTTGAGGATGCATCAGCCCTGCAAAGGGAACTGGTTAATCTACTAAACGTCGGTCAGTTCGAACTTAGAAAATGGACCAGCAATTCCCCAGCTTTATTGAAGAATGTCCCTGACACTCATCAGCAACCCATTGACTTTAGTGAAAGGTATTCACCAGGTGTGAAGGTGTTAGGCCTGCAGTGGTGCCCGGTGACAGACTCGTTTTCATATTCTGTGAGACCTATAGACAGAAAGTGTACCAAGCGCAATATTCTTTCGGAGATTGCTAGGATCTACGATGTAGTGGGATTTTTGTGTCCCGTTGTGCTAATGGTAAAATGTATGATTCAAAAATTGTGGGAACAAGGACTAGCTTCGGATGATACTCCTAGTTCAGAACTTGTTCATAAGTGGCAACTTTTTAGAGACCAGCTTCGGCTGTTGTAGTCTCTTTCTATTCCACGTCAAATTATAGTTTACCAAAGTGCTGTTACCCAAATCGATGGATTTTGTGATTCCTCGGAAGTGGGTTATGCTGGAGTGGTTTACATACGGCAGATTCTCAGTGATGATCGAATATTTGTGTCTATGGTGTGTGCAAAAAGCAAGGTGGCTCCATTGAAGGGTGTATCGCTTCCCCGCTTGGAGTTGTGTGCTGCAAGTTTACTTGCTGATCTAGTTGAATTTGTCGTAGCTAATGTCCGCGGTGTAAGCATAAGTGAGATTTTTGCCTGGTCTGACTCGACTGTAGTATTATCTTGGATACGTTCTTCGCCTCACAGGTGGAAAACCTTTGTGGCGAATCGAGTGTCACTTATCCAGGAAAAGGTCCCCCCTAACTGCTGGTCGTATGTGAATGGGACAACCAATCCTGCGGATTGTGCGTCACGAGGTCTGCTTCCAGAGCAACTTGTGTCCCACTCGTTATGGTGGGCTGGACTTCCATGGTTGAAAAATCCCTCCCATCTGTGGCCTTCTTGCCACGGAGAGTGTCGATCTGAGGAGATTGATTGCTTGTGAGGAGAGACAAAGGGCATTTCTTGCAACGAGTTCTAAACATCCATTTTGTGACTTACTGCAAAAGTTTTCTTCGTTGCGAAAAATTCAAGGTGTTGTGGCTTTTTGTCTCCGTTTTAAATCTAATCTCCTCAAGGTCCCAGGTCAACGTGAAACGGGCTCTTTAAGTTATAGTGAACTTTATGACGCCTTATTGGTTGTTGTGAGAATGATTCAGTAAGAAGTTTTTACGGACGACTTGGCAAAAATTCGGAAAGGTTTACCATGTTCCAAGCCTCTACGTCAATTAGCTCCATTAATTGACAGCTCTGGTGTTGTCAGGGTGGGCGGTCGTTTGAGGTATTCTGACTTGTCATTTGATGCCAA
Source organism: Philopedon plagiatum (assembly GCA_963971165.1). Taxonomy (NCBI): domain Eukaryota; kingdom Metazoa; phylum Arthropoda; class Insecta; order Coleoptera; family Curculionidae; genus Philopedon; species Philopedon plagiatum. The sequence continues at coordinate 35,755 of CAXARB010000064.1, read as the reverse complement.
GCATCCAGTTCTTCTTCCTCGAAACCATCGAATAACACAGTTGATTATTTTACAATTTCATCGTGATAATTGTCATCCTGGTCCCAGAGGACTTCAGTATTTAATAACCCAACAATTTTGGATATTGTCGGCAAGAAGAGCGATTCGTCATGTATTGTCGAAGTGTAATACATGTTTTCGTGCTAATCCGACTTCCTTTACGCCATTTATGGGCGACTTACCGCCTGCAAGAGTCTCGCAGGTCAAGGCCTTTTCTAAAAGTGGTGTAGATTTTGCTGGGCCTGTGCATGTTACTCTAGGGAATCATCGTGGTGTTCGCAGTCAAAAGGCATATATTTGTGTGTTTATATGTCTTGCTACTAAAGCTCTTCACCTTGAATTGGTTTCTGGTTTATCTTCGGAAGCGTTCTTGGCTGCTTTTCGAAGATTTGTAGCTCGTCGTGGGCGGTGCTCAGATTTGTTCAGTGATAGAGGTACTAACTTTGTTCGTGCTAACAAATTGTTATTGGCTTATTGTGAAAGATCTTGTGAGAGTTTAGCCATCAAATGGCATTTTAACCCTCCTGCCAGCCCTCACTTCGGTGGAATATGGGAATCGGCAGTGAAGTCTGTGAAAACTCACCTAATTCGAGTGATTGGGACCCAGATTTTGACGTTTGAGGAGCTGTCAACGGTACTGGCACAGATAGAGTCAGTGTTGAACTCGAGACCGCTCTGCAATCCTAGTCCTGATCCCAATGACTTAACTAGTCTAACCCCTGGTTATTTTTTGACTACCGAGCCATTAACTACACCTACAGATGAGGATCTAACCATGTGCAAGGTAAACCGACTGAATCGCTGGCAGTTGGTTCAGCAGCTGCATCAGCATTTTTGGCGTCGTTGGCATGTGGAATACCTCCACAATTTGCAAAAGAGGCAAAAATGGAACACAGTTGAAAACCCTCCTACTATAGGAACCTTGGTTTTTATAAAAGATACAAATATCGCTCCGATGCGTTGAACTTTAGGCAGAGTTGTTAAACTCTACTCTAGTCCTGATAAAGTAGTGCGAATTGCTCAGGTTCGTACTGTCAAGGGCGTACTTGACAGACCATTGGTGAAGCTATGTCCTTTGCCAATGCAGTAATACTGAAGCATATTTTCTTATAGTATAAATAGGTGTAGGGATTTAGATTAGTGCTACCACCAAAATAGTGAATTAATTTTTTTTTTCTTGTTCTTTTTTGTGGGAAGAATAATATATTATTTTTGGTGGGCGGAAAATGTTGGGTATTAACCTTTTTCGTCCTTTTAATTTATATTTCGCGCGTGTACTCTCACAAAATTGTTGTTAAGCACGGCAACAGTGTAACTGGGAGAAACGGCGCACGGCTAGTGTGAGATGAGAAGAGTGTGAAAAGTACTGTAGATCGAAAAACGTGCTGTGCTAGACGCTGAAAGGGGTACGATTTTACCCATGGTTTCCGCGCCCTTTGTGCTTAAAAACTGGTGCTAAAATCCGAATGTTGTGTCCTGTGTCCTAAGAAACGCCAGCCGGCCAGCCAAGCTGAATTCCTGCTTCCAGAACAACATCAAATTTGGTGAGTGCTTTAAAAAAGGCATTTTTTTGTGAGAGACGGTTTTGGTAACTAATAATATTTCCTCATTCCATCTATGAGGTGGTCCATATACCCACCACATATATAAATAAAAGAACATACAATATATAATATTTTAAAACAAGTAATCACCTCAGATCACCTACACGTTGCTTTATTTCATTAATAGATATCTGATTATGCATTAGCTAATGAAAATAGAAATTTATATACAAATTGGTTGTTGCGCACATTAAGAAAAATGTCATAAGATATATTACATTTTTCAACATATGGTGAATCAGGTCCCGGCCCAACAGAGAGTTAATACAGAAGTCATATGATTATTGTATCAAGTTCATATCAGGGGCACATCTGTGTGAAAAATACTTGTACAGTTTCATTAACCTACAAAATTCTTGTGCGGACATGGTTAGTGAAGACCTAAAAGCATTCCTTGTTGACATACCAAATTTACCAAAGGAATTAATAACGAAATATCAATTATTATTGGTTCTAGTGGCGGTTGGTGAAATTTCAAAGTTGTTTATCTCTGTTCATACTTACAGGACCCGTGCCAAATTTAGGGGTTTTAATAGTGAGCCCACTGGGAATGTTTTGGTAAAGAAAAAAAAACATTTTGTAATTGGCGAAAAAAAGTTACATTTTTGGTGCGCCCCTCCCAAGAAAAAAATGAACACGTCTAGGTATTTGCGTTCTTTTTTTTCTAAACAAATTTTACAATAAAACCTGTCGACAAAATGATGTAAAATTTGTTTAGAAAAAAAAGAAAGCAAATACCTAGACGTGTTCATTTTTTTCTTGGGAGGGGCCCACCAAAAATGTAACTTTTTTTCGCCAATTACAAAATGTTTTTTTTTCTTTACCAAAACATTCCCAGTGGGCTCACTATTAAAACCCCTAAATTTGGCACGGGTCCTGTAAGTATGAACAGAGATAAACAACTTTGAAATTTCACCAACCGCCACTAGAACCAATAATAATTGATATTTCGTTATTAATTCCTTTGGTAAATTTGGTATGTCAACAAGGAATGCTTTTAGGTCTTCACTAACCATGTCCGCACAAGAATTTTGTAGGTTAATGAAACTGTACAAGTATTTTTCACACAGATGTGCCCCTGATATGAACTTGATACAATAATCATATGTCTTCTGTATTAACTCTCTGTTGGGCCGGGACCTGATTCACCATATGTTGAAAAATGTAATATATCTTATGACATTTTTCTTAATGTGCGCAACAACCAATTTGTATATAAATTTCTATTTTCATTAGCTAATGCATAATCAGATATCTATTAATGAAATAAAGCAACGCGTAGGTGATCTGAGGTAATTACTTGTTTCAAAATATTATATATTGCATGTTCTTTTATTTATATATGTGGTGGGTATAAGGACCACCTCATAGATGGAATGAGGAAATATTATTAGTTACCAAAACCGTCTCTCACAAAAAAATGCCTTTTTTGAAGCACTCACCAAATTTGATGTTGTTCTGGAAGCAGGAATTCAGCTAGGCTGGGCGGCTGGCGTTTCTTAGGACACAGGACACAACATTCGGATTTTAGCACCAGTTTTTAAGCACAAAGGGCGCGGAAACCATTGGTAAAATCGTACCCCTTTCAGCGTCTAGCACAGCACGTTTTTCGTTCTACAGTACTTTTCACACTCTTCTCATCTCACACTAGCCGTGCGCCGTTTCTCCCAGTTACACTGTTGCCGTGCTTAACAACAATTTTGTGAGAGTACACGCGCGAAATATAAATTAAAAGGACGAAAAAGGTTAATACCCAACATTTTCCGCCCACCAAAAATAATATATTATTCTTCCCACAAAAAAGAACAAGAAAAAAAAATAAATTCACTATTTTGGTGGTAGCACTAATCTAAATCCCTACACCTATTTATACTATAAGAAAATATGCTTCAATATTACTGCATTGGCAAAGGACATAGCTTCACCAATGGTCTGTCAAGTACGCCCTTGACAGTACGAACCTGAGCAATTCGCACTACTTTATCAGACTAGAGTAGAGTTTAACAACTCTGCCTAAAGTCCAACGCATCGGAGCGATATTGGATCTTTTATAACAACCAAGGTTCCTACAGTAGGAGGGTTTTCAACTGTGGTCCATTTTTGCCTCTTTTGCAAATTGTGGAGGTATTTCACATGCCAACGCCGCCAAAAATGCTGATGCAGCTGCTGAACCAACTGCCAGGTTGGGTTGGGTTTGGGACTACAAAGAATATTATGGCGTTTTTCCTCATATGATCCAATTCAGGAGTACCAGCTGCGTACTGTAACGTATGGTGTCTCAGCTAGCCCATACTTGGCTATACGAACCTTACTTCAGTTAGTCAGTGATCATGGTGATGACTTTCCGTTAGCCAGTGATACCATTAAGAATAGCTGCTATGTGGATGATGTGTTGGGAGGAGCATTTTCTGTTGAGGATGCAGCAGCCCTGCCAAGGGAACTGGTTAATCTACTAAACGTCGGTCAGTTCGACATTAGAAAATGGACCAGCAATTCCCCAGCTTTATTGAAGAATGTCCCTGACACTCATCAGCAACCCATTGACTTTAGTGAAAGGTATTCGGCCTGCAGTGGTGCCCGGTGACAGACTCGTTTTCATATTCTGTGAGATCTATAGACAGAAAGTGTACCATAGCTTCACCAACGGTCTGTCAAGTACGCCCTTGACAGTACGAACCTGAGCAATTCGCACTACTTTATCAGGACTAGAGTAGAGATTAACAACTCTGCCTAAAGTCCAACGCATCGGAGCGATATTTGGATCTTTTATAACAACCAAGGTTCCTACAGTAGGAGGGTTTTCAACTGTGTTCCATTTTTGCCTCTTTTGCAAATTGTGGAGGTATTCCACATGCCAACGCCGCCAAAAATGCTGATGCAGCTGCTGAACCAACTGCCAGCGATTCAGTCGGTTTACCTTGCACATGGTTAGATCCTCATCTGTAGGTGTAGTTAATGGCTCGGTAGTCAAAAAATAACCAGGGGTTAGACTAGTTAAGTCATTGGGATCAGGACTAGGACTGCAGAGCGGTCTCGAGTTCAACACTGACTCTATCTGTGCCAGTATCGTTGACAGCTCCTCAAACGTCAAAATCTGAGTCCCAATCACTCGAATTAGGTGAGTTTTCACAGACTTCACTGCCGATTCCCATATTCCACCGAAGTGAGGGCTGGCAGGAGGGTTAAAATGCCATTTGATGGCTAAACTCTCACAAGATCTTTCACAATAAGCCAATAACAATTTGTTAGCACGAACAAAGTTAGTACCTCTATCACTGAACAAATCTGAGCACCGCCCACGACGAGCCACAAATCTTCGAAAAGCAGCCAAGAACGCTTCCGAAGATAAACCAGAAACCAATTCAAGATGAAGAGCTTTAGTAGCAAGACATATAAACACACAAATATATGCCTTTTGACTGCGAACACCACGATGATTCCCTAGAGTAACATGCACAGGCCCAGCAAAATCTACACCACTTTTAGAAAAAGCCTTGACCTGCGAGATTCTTGCAGGCGGTAAGTCGCCCATAAATGGCGTAAAGGAAGTCGGATTAGCACGAAAACATGTATTACACTTCGACAATACATGACGAATCGCTCTTCTTGCCGACAATATCCAAAATTGTTGGGTTATTAAATACTGAAGTCCTCTGGGACCAGGATGACAATTATCACGATGAAATTGTAAAATAATCAACTGTGTTATTCGATGGTTTCGAGGAAGAAGAACTGGATGCTTGGCATGAAATGACAAGTCAGAATGCCTCAAACGACCGCCCACCCTGACAACACCAGAGCTGTCAATGATGGAGCTAATTTGACGTAGAGGCTTGGAACATGGTAAACCTTTCCGAATTTTTGCCAAGTCGTCCGTAAAAACTTCTTCCTGAATCATTCTCACAACAACCAATAAGGCGTCATAAAGTTCACTATAACTTAAAGAGCCCTTTTCACGTTGACCTGGGACCTTGAGGAGATTAGATTTAAAACGGAGACAAAAAGCCACAACACCTTGAATTTTTCGCAACGAAGAAAACTTTTGCTGTAAGTCACAAAATGAATGTTTAGAACTCGTTGCAAGAAATGCCCTTTGTCTCTCCTCACAAGCAATCTCCTCAGATCGACACTCTCCGTGGCAAAAAGGCCACAGATGGGAGGGATTTTTCAACCATGGAAGTCCAGCCCACCATAACGAGTGTGACACAAGTTGCTCTGGAAGCAGACCTCGTGACGCACAATCCGCAGGATTGGTTGTCCCATTCACATACGACCAGCAGTTAGGGGGGACATTTTCCTGGATAAGTGACACTCGGTTCTCCACAAAGGTTTTCCACCTATGAGGCGAAGAACGTATCCAAGATAATACTACAGTCGAGTCAGACCAGGCAAAAATCTCACTTATGCTTACACCGCGGACATTAGCTACGACAAATTCAACTAGATCAGCAAGTAAACTTGCAGCACACAACTCCAAGCGGGGAAGCGATACACCCTTCAATGGAGCCACCTTGCTTTTTGCACACACCATAGACACAAATATTCGATCATCACTGAGAATCTGCCGTATGTAAACCACTCCAGCATAACCCACTTCCGAGAATCACAAAATCCATCGATTTGGGTAACAGCACTTTGGTAAACTATAATTTGACGTGGAATAGAAAGAGACTACAACAGCCGAAGCTGGTCTCTAAAAAGTTGCCACTTATGAACAAGTTCTGAACTAGGAGTATCATCCGAAGCTAGTCCTTGTTCCCAAAATTTTGAATCATACATTTTACCATTAGCACAACGGGACACAAAAATCCCACTACATCGTAGATCCTAGCAATCTCCGAAAGAATATTGCGCTTGGTACACTTTCTGTCTATAGGTCTCACAGAATATGAAAACGAGTCTGTCACCGGGCACCACTGCAGGCCTAACACCTTCACACCGGGTGAATACCTTTCACTAAAGTCAATGGGTTGCTGATGAGTGTCAGGGACATTCTTCAATAAAGCTGGGGAATTGCTGGTCCATTTTCTAAGTTCGAACTGACCGACGTTTAGTAGATTAACCAGTTCCCTTTGCAGGGCTGCTGCATCCTCAACAGAAAATGCTCCTACCAACACATCATCCACATAGCAGCCATTCTTAATGGTATCACTGGCTAACGGAAAGTCATCACCATGATCACTGACTAACTGAAGTAAGGTTCGTATAGCCAAGTATGGGCTAGCTGAGACACCATACGTTACAGTACGCAGCTGGTACTCCTGAATTGGATCATATGAGGGAAAACGCCATAATATTCTTTGGTAGTCACAATGGCCCTTTTCGCAAGGATTTGGCGATACATCTGACGTATGTCCGCCGTAAAGACAATGGGACAAACACGAAAATTCAATAAAATAAATGCAATATCATTTTGCAACTTTGGTCCAGTGAGCAAAGTATCATTAAGGGAGACACCATTTGATGATTTACAACTAGCGTCGAAAAACCACTCGAATTTTAGTTTCATTCCCTTCACCCTTCACCACACAATGATGAGGAATGAAATAACCATCATCCTCTAAGGGAAGATAATCTACCAATTGCATGTGCCCTTGATGTAACTAGTCCTTCATAAAGTCATGATATAACGTTTTTAAATCTGGATTCCTTTTAAGTTTGAACTCCAAGCAGCAAAGTCTTCGAAAAGCTTGAGCGCGAGATTCTCCCAAAGCTGGAGGGAACACACGAAAAGGCAAATCCACTATATAACGACCACTCCTTTCACGTTCACAGGTGTTAACAAAAGTATTTTCACAAGTTTGGTCTTCAATCGACAAAACCTGATGTGCTTTGGGAACACACTCTAACTCCCAAAATTTTTGAAACAATTTATCACTGTCTGAATAAGCACTATTCATCGATGTGAAACAACTAAGCACGCCTTTGGAGGGCAAGGATTCCACAGAACCAAACAGTACCCAACCAAAGAACTATTTATAGCACATGGACCACCACTCTGTCCTTTTCGAAATCCTGGAAGGATAATCTGTGAATACAAATCAACACCAGCCAAAATATCAATATCACTAGGAGTATGAAATCTTGGATCAGCTAAACACAGTCCATTCAGATATTTCCATTTTCGCACTTGGAATTGCACATTATCCGAAGGGAGAGCACTACAAATCTCCGGCAATACTATACACTCAACACTGTATTGAGGATTTGTTTGATTACACGGGGTTAAGTTAAGGTTAACATTACCCAGAGAAGCACACATTGACATTTGATTCAGACCCTGAATCGGAGTACACGATTTTTGAGCTGGAAAGCCCAAACGCTTTACACAACTGTCACTAATAAAGTTTGCTTGACTAGCCGAGTCAAGCAAAACTCGACACTGATGGATCGGTTCATCTGTCCTGCACACACACCAAAGCAGTAGCAAACAAGCAAACAAAGCTGATTTATTCGACGACACGGTACTTGTCAACACTGTCAAATCATTAGGCTCTGTTTCCTTTGAAGAACCACCCGACACACTATTAGGCTGAGCACTAGTGTTATCCACTTTAGGCTGTGGAAAATGCAACAAAGTATGATGGTTTTTTTCGACACACCCGACACCTAAATCTTGAATCACAGCGACTTAACCCATGAGAAGGAGAAAAGCAATTGAAACACAGACGAGAACCCTTTATAAATGAGTGTCTTTGATCGACATCAGCGCGTAAAAATCTATCACATTTAATTAATGAATGATTATCCTCTTGTTTACAAAAATACACTTCTGTTCACTTCTCGTGAGGTATAAAGGAACATACCTATTATTTTTATCGCTATGACCACCTTTCTTTGACTTATCACCACCAAAATTTGGCAAAGAAGATGGTTTGATCGGTGTTGACAATAATTGGGTATTTTCCATAGCACGGCGCTGTTTTTATAGAAAATTAAACAAATCGTCATAGGTTGGTATGGTTTTGTCACTATACTGAATTTCAAATGACGTCTCTAGAGAAGGATCAATTTTCTGAATGAGCAAATTTAATTTAGAAAAATCCCAGAAATCAATGGGCGAAAATTGATTTAAGGCAGAAAGATTTTCCGAAAAATTTGACAATAATTTTCTAAGTTCACACGCGTTATTATTTTTCATTGATTCTGCTCTATAAACATTTAACCAATAATTAGTAATTAAAACACGTTCATTTTGCTACCTCTCACAAGACAGTCATAGGCAGTTAAATAATTATCGTCAGTTATAGGAATGTTTTTTACCACAGTAGCAGCTTCTTTCGCTAAATAAGAAATAAAAGATATTGAAAACGCTCAATATTAGAAAGTGAAGAGCACTCATGAATTAATGTTTTAAACATGTCAAAGAAAGTGGGCCATTTCTTTAAGTCACCGTCAAATTTTGGAATTTCAATTTTATGTAAGCGCACCCTATCACATTTATCACTCTTACTATTGTCGATCATTGACCAGTGGCGGCTGGTGAAATTTCAAAGTTGTATATCTTTGTTCCTACTTACAGGACCCGTACCAGAGTTAGGAGATTTAATAGTGAGCCCACTGGGAATGTTTTGGTAAAGATAAAAAACATTTTGTAATTTGCGAAAAAAAGTTAAATTTTTGGTGTGCCCCTCCTAAGAAAAAAATGAACACGCCTAGTTATTTTATTTATTATTTTTTGTAAACAAATTTTACCTCATTTTGTCGAGAGTTTTTAAATTTTGAGAGAAAAAAACAGGTTAGTAGAAAGTTATAATCATTTGAATTTTTTTTTTTAATTATATTTTAGACTTAAAAAAATTCAAATGACTATAACTTTCTACTAATACATTTTTTTCTCTTAAAATTTAAAAACTGTCGACAGAATGATGTAAAATTTGTTTACAAAAATTAATAAATACAATAAATAGACGTGTCCATTTTTTCTTTAGGAGGGGCACACCAAAAATTTAACTTTTTTTCGCAAATTACAAAATGTTTTTTTTTCTTTACCAAAACATTCCCAGTAGGCTCACTATTAAAACTACTAAATTTGGTACGGGTCCTGTACGTAGCAACAGAGATATACAACTTTGAAATTCCACCAGCCGCCACTGTCATTGACGGTTGTTCTACTTTTTCAGTACGCACATAACTTTTATACCCCGCTTTAATTGCATATTGCATGTCATCAAATATCTCTTCGGCTTTTTCATGTTCCTCTAATTTCTCTGTTTCACACAAAGACACCATTTCTAAATGAACAGTTTCAAATAATATACTTGTTCAGCCAAACTGTCATATCTAACCAAAAAATTTTCAAGGCTTGCACATTGGAAACCTTCATTTTCTGCTTTCATAGCAACCTTGTATAGTTTTTCAACTTTACTTGCAAGAGAACTGTGTTTCTTTACTAGCTTCTTAATATCAGACATTTTAGTTGATGAATCAAATAATTAAGCTTAAAACGAAAGTATTTTCCTAACTATTAACACAGTTTTTTTTGTTTTTAAATAAATTAAAAAACACACAAAGCACGTCTTATTAAGATTTAATGAAAACAATACCTAATGACAACACGGATAGACAAATTCCTAAAAGTTACAAGCTTCCGAGACATCCGACAACATCGCAATCATATTTGAATTTTTAAATATAATATTAAAGATAAAAAATGAAATTTATATACCACTAAATTCAAATAATGTCACCACCACAATATTGATAAAAACGCAAAGTAACTTTCATGCAAGAAAAAGGAGAAAGGAAAGGAGATAAGACGAAATTCGACTACACACAAAAAATTATCGATTTCAACCGGTACCTGCTTCAACCTTTTTACACTATTGTAGAAATGATTTTGGAAATGTTAATTAATAATAATTTTAAATAAATGGCAAAATGACTATTTATTCATAGGACTGTTCAAATTATTCGCTTCGAGGGCCAAAGAAATGGTGGGTATATGCGAAGGACCACCTCATAGATGGAATGAGGAAATATTATTAGTTACCAAAACCGCCTCTCGCAAAAAAATGCCGTTTTTAAAGCACTCGCCAAATTTGATGTTGTTCTGGAAGCAGGAATTCAGCTTGGCTGGCCGGCCGGCGTTTCTTAGGACACAGGACACAACATTCGGATTTTAACACCAGTTTTTAGGCACAAAGGGCGCGGAAACCATGGGTAAAATCGTACCCCTTTCAGCGTCTAGCACAGCACGTTTTTCGATCTACAGTACTTTTCACACTCTTCTCATCTCAGACTAGCCGAGCGCCGTTTCTCCCAGTTACACTGTTGCCGTGTGTAACAACAATTTTGTGAGAGTACACACGCGAAATATAAATTAAAAGGACGAAAAAGGTTAATACCCAACAATATATGTTATATATATATATATATATAGATATATATATATATATATATATATATATATATATATATATATATATATATATATATATATATATGTATATATATATATATATATATATATATATATATATATATATATATATATATATATATATATATATACAGTGACCGGCAAAAAGTTGGACACATATGGGAAAAATTTTTATTATTGGAATATTGAAAAAACTTTTTATGCCGATTGTCTCTGCATGATGGGTAACCTAAAAATTCATTTTGACATTTGTTACGTGATTACTCGTTTGCCGGCAAAATTGAAAAAATATATATTTTCATGGAAAACTGGTTTTAGGTGACAAGATATTGAAAAAAGTTATTAGAAAAAAGTGTTTAGATTTTAATTTTATACTCCTTGGCAAAGTCTGGAGCCAAAATTAAAAAAAAAATATTTTACATTTTTTGAAAAAAAAATGTACAATATTAGTTTCATATTCCCATGAATTTAATAAAAATGTGTTAAATGATCGAAAACCAAGGTAATAACCTATTATCTCAACATTTTTGTTATTACTTAAAAGTTTTATTTGATAAAATTTAAAATTTAGCTTTTTTCCATGTACTTGGGTGTGGCCAGGCCCTGTATCTGGCAACCATTTTGGTAGACACGTTAAAATTTCTTCAAAATTAGAGCAAACGGTCTTTCGTAAGCATATTGTTCCAGAAGTAACTATAAATGGTAAATATGGTTGCCAGATACAGGGCCTGGCCACACCCAAGTACATGGAAAAAACTAAATTTTAAATTTTATCAAATAAAACTTTTAAGTAATAACAAAAATGTTGAGATAATAGGTTATTACCTTGGTTTTCGATCATTTAACACATTTTTATTAAATTCATGGGAATATGAAACTAATATTGTACATTTTTTTTTTCAAAAAATGTAAAATATTTTTTTTTAATTTTGGCTCCAGACTTTGCCAAGGAGTATAAAATTAAAATCTAAACACTTTTTTCTAATAACTTTTTTCAATATCTTGTCACCTAATACCAGTTTTCCATGACAATATATATTTTTTTCAATTTTGCCGGCAAACGAGTAATCACGTAACAAATGTCAAAATGAATTTTTAGGTTACCCATCATGCAGAGACAATCGGCATAAAAAGTTTTTTCAATATTCCAATAATAAAATTTTTTCCCATATGTGTCCAACTTTTTGCCGGTCACTGTATATATATATATATATATATATATATATATATATATATATATATATATATATATACAGTGTGGTCGTTTAAGTGTGCAACATATGGGAAAGTTTTTTATTACCGATTTCTCAGAAAATTTTATTTTTGATAAAAGTTGGTGCATGTTCGATAATTATATTGGGTGTACTTGGAATGGTTGCAAGTCAAACGGTGTACAGGGTAGGGCAAAAAATATAAAATTTCTACAAGAATAAAGTACCCCTATTTCAGAGAATTCAGCAAAATGTTATTAAGAAAATGTGTTTAGAATTAACAGTTATGCATAGGTTTGAAAACGTGACCTCATAAAATAAAAAACAAAATTTTTTTGAAAATATTAATTATTTCCTAAAAAAAAAATTTTTTTTATTATCACCCTAAAAACCTTCATAAATTAAACAAAATCAATTAATTTCACACATCTTTGTTCAAATTCAAGCATATTTGTAAAATTAACTTAGCTTTTTAATTTATTAAGGAATCACAAACATCATGTTTGTTGCAAGGACATTAAACACAACTTTAAAATACCGTAAAAATTACTTTTAACAAGATAAAACATTAGTAATGATAATTTTTAAATTAAAAAACCCTCATTTAAATTACAAAATATTTATTTTAAATGTTTATTAGAAAATTGTACAAAATAATCTACAAACATGAAATCATTCTAACATAATGGCGTTGTGGGGCATTATTAACAAAACAATGCATGCATTATGTCTGCGTTTAGTGCAAAGTCAAGAAATACAATGTTCCTAAACGTATTTGAGTATGGTGCCAACGGTTTTGTCAATTTTTATCGGCTTCTTTTTATTATAACTTAACAATAAACAAATTTAAAAAAAATTAAACAGACAATATTTGAAATGCAGAAAAAAATTATATTAGGTATGTTTAAAAAAATTATCGACGCGTCTCCGTATGTCCACCTTCACGTTCAATGCATTTAATTGTCCGATCATAAAATTCACTAAGCGTGGATCGCAATACACTTGCTGGAATATTTCTGCAATGAAATCGTATCGAAATTTCAAGCTCCCCAACATTATTAAAGGGTCGATCCTTGTAAACTTTTTGCTTTAAATATCCCCATAAAAAAAAATCTAGTGGGGTGAGATCTGGCGAACGAGGAGGCCACCGTGGATCGGTATTTCGTCCTAACCATTTATCACCAAATTCTCCATTTAACCATTCAGAAACAATTCTAGCAGAATGAGCCGGACAACCATCATGTACAAACCATAATTTACGTCGTTCTTGTATACTCATATTATCCAAAAAATCTGTTAGTTCGTTTTCCAAAAAATGTAAATAGGTATCACCAGTTAGGTTTTGGCGAAAAAAGAACGGCCCTATTAATTTGTCGTTAATAATACCGCACCAAACGTTTGTTTTTTGGTAATACTGGTTTTTGTTGTCAATGACAAAATTTGGATTTTCGTCCGACCACCACCTACAATTTTGGGAAGAAACAACGCCATTTGTAGTGAACGTGGATTCATCCCCAAAAAGCATGTGTCTATGGAAATCACGTTGATCTTCTATTTCTCCTTGAATCCACATGCAGAAATCATACCGGAAGTCATAGTCTTGTCTTTGAAACGTGCAAATAAACATTGGCTTATAGGCGTGATATTTTTGTTTTTTAAGAATCTCCTTAATAGAGGTTTTTTTATACCCGTATAAGCATGCACTTCTTGGGTGGATCTTCTAGGGTTTTCAACAACTGCTTGAAGTACTTGTAATTGATTTTCTTCAGTACATACAGTTTTGGTACGTTCATTTTTATATTTATACTCTAAAGACCCTGTCTGTTTAAAATTATTTAAAATTCTGCTTATGGTTGAATAGTGGACTTGTTTATCTGGATGTCGTTCATTGAATATATCTCCTGCTTCACGCACTGTTTTATAGTGTTCTCCACATATTAGCACTAATTCTGCCTTTTCGGCTAACGTTAACTTTACTGGAGGAGGCATTTGAGATCAGCTAATAACAATAATTATTTAAGAATGAATAATGCCACCAAACTGTCATAATGTTTACTTTTAACCCTTATTTGTTTTCTTTCCATAGGTATCTGCGATTATTTTAGTAGGATTTCATGTTTGTCGATTATTTTGTACAATTTTCTAATAAACATTTAAAATAAATATTTTGTAATTTAAATGAGAGTTTTTTAATTTGAAAATTATCATTACTAATGTTTTATCTTGTTAAAAATAATTTTTACGGTATTTTAAAGTTGTGTTTAATGTCCTTGCAACAAACATGAAGTTTGTGATTCCTTAATAAATTAAAAAGCTAAGTTAATTTTACAAATATGCTTGAATTTGAACAAAGATGTGTGAACTTGATTTGATTTTGTTTAATTTATGAAGGTTTTTAGGGTGATAATAAAAAAAAAATTTTTTTTAGGAAATAATTAATATTTTCAAAAAAATTTTGTTTTTTATTTTATGAGGTCATGTTTTCAAACCTATGCATAACTTTTAATTCTAAACACCTTTTCTTAGTAACATTTTGCTGAATTCTCTGAAATAGGGGTACTTTATTCTTGTAGAAATTTTATATTTTTTGCCCTACCCTGTACACCGTTTGACTTGCAACCATTCCAAGTACACCCAATATGATTATCGAACATGCACCAACTTTTATCAAGAATAAAATTTTCTGAAAAATCGGTAATAAAAAACTTTCCCATATGTTGCACACTTAAACGACCACACTGTATATATACAGTGACCGGCAAAAAGTTCGCAACATATGGGAAAAATTTTTATTAGGAGAGTATTGGAAAAACTTTCCCAGGGGATCGGTTCTGCATGTCCGATAACCTAAAAATCGATTTTGACATACGTCACGTGACCACTGGTATAGCGTCAAATTAAAAAAAAAATTGTTAATTTACAAAAAGTGAGGTTAGTTGACGAGATATCAAAAAAAGTTATTTGAAAAAATTGCTTAGAATTAAATTCTAGGTCCTTGTGCAAAATTTTAAGATTTTATTTAAAAAAATTGGAAAACTCAATTTTTTTTAAATACTATTTTTTTATCGATTTACAAATTTCCGGTTTTTTTCGTTTAGATAGCTTGGCTAATGTAAAGCCCATGTATCTGGATGAAAATAAACGAATGTAGTAGTTTTTTCTACAATTGACAGGACAAAATTAAAAAAAACAGGGTTTCGCCGGACGCTAGCTGTTGCAATGATTTGTATCTAGCAGCAGTGTCAAAATTTTAGAGACATTTCAATGAGATTACATTGAGAAAACCTTAATCGTCTTAAATATATCTGAAGTTCGACTTTTTGTAAAGTTAAGGGGATTAAAATAGATAATAAACAAAAAATTACCTGTTTATTTAATCGAAATTTCATAAACGAAAACCAATGTAAGAAAAACTTAAAAGTAGTCAAATTCTGTACTAACAACACAAAAAATCATTGTTTTTCCTTGGGTGCACAAAATTTAAAACTCAGTATGACCACCATTTCTCTCCATACATACTGTTGTTCTCGAGCGCAACTCTCGATTAACATTTCGGAGCATTTTACGATTTATTTGCAATACACAATTTATAATGACATTCTCTAAATTTTGTGTATTCCTAAAGGGTCGATGTTTGTACACAGGGTTCTTTAGGTATCCCCACATAAAAAAATCTAACGGAGTCAGATCTACAATTCTACAATTGACAGGACAAAATCGAAAAAATAGGTGTTCGCCGGACGCTCGCTGTTGCAATGGTTTGAATCTAATGAAATGACTGTATCAAGATTTTATTAAGATTTTTCGCACATAAATTTAACAACCAGGTCTATTTAGTTGTACTTAAAACTACCAAAGCAGGCTCTGAAATTAAAACAACCAAATAATCTAGTAGGTTAAAAACAACAGAAAAATGTCAAACAAATTATAATTTGTTTGATTTCAACCTATGTCATTGGTTTATGTCTCGCATCTTACTAAGTTTGATATTTTACATAAGTTTATTAATATTTTATTCCTTAAAATGGCACCCACACTACTTCTTCAGGAAAAGATAGAAATTATTTTAATTTCTGGAGATAATTACAAAAGCCATAGAGAAACAGCAGCAATTTTTAATGAGAGGCACCCCGATAAATCCCTCCATTATTCCACAGTATCTCGTCTAGTCAATAAATTTAAAGAAACGGGATCGGTAGAAAATCAGTATAAAGTTTCCCATGAAAAACCGGTAACAGGTGACGAAGGTTCTCTGGATGTGTGTTTGTCGATCACAGAAACACCCCAATTAGCAGTTAGTCAAATATCGGAGATCACTAACATTCACGAAAGATCTGTGCGGAGGATATTAAAAAGAAACAAATTTCATCCGTACAAACCTAAATTTGTACAAGTATTAAAAGATAGGGATTATGACGCCCGCTTCGATTTTTGTGCCTGGTTCCAGGGTATGATTGAGGAAGATTTTAATTTCCCAAAGAACGTTCTTTTCTCGGATGAAGCTACATTTACCTCTAACGGAACCGTCAGTTCACAAAACTGTAGATGGTGGGCCACCGAAAACCCAGACTTTGTAATTCAGAGTAAAGACCAATATAGTTTTAAGGTTAATGTGTGGTGCGGAATTTTCAACCTCAGAATAGTGGGACCTGTTTTCTTTAGAGACAATTTAAATTCAGAACGATATTTAGAATTTCTACAAACTGAGATATCTGACTTTTTAGACAATTTGTCATTAGCCGAAAGAAGAAATTTATACTTTCAACAAGACGGAGCTAGCATTCATTCCACAAATGAGGTGAAGAGATGGCTGGATCAAGAATTTGGAAACCAGTGGATAGGACGGTTTTCTGAAAATCCGTGGCCTGCGAGATCACCAGATCTGACTCCGTTAGATTTCTTTATGTGGGGATACCTAAAGAACTCTGTGTACAAACATCGACCCTTTAGGAATATACAAAATTTAGAGAATGTCATTAGAAATTGTGTATTGCAAATAAATCGTAAAATGCTCCGAAATGTTAATCGAGAGTTGCGCTCGAGAACAATAGTATGTATGGAGAGAAATGGTGGTCATACTGAGTTTTAAATTTTGTGCACCCAAGGAAAAAGAATGATTTTTTATGTTGTTAGTACAGAATTTGACTACTTTTAAGTTTTTCTAACATTGGTTTTCGTTTATGAAATTTCGATTAAATAAACAGGTAATTTTTTGTTTATTATCTATTTTACTCCCCTTAACTTTACAAAAAGTCGAACTTCAGATATATTTAAGACGATTAAGGTTTTCTCAATGTAATCTCATTGAAATGTCTCTAAAATTTTGACACTGCTGCTAGATACAAATCACTGCAACAGCTAGCGTCCGGCGAAACCCTGTTTTTTTTAATTTTGTCCTGTCAATTGTAGAAAAAACTACTACATTCGTTTATTTTCATCCAGATACATGGGCTTTACATTAGCCAAGCTATCTAAACGAAAAAAACTGGAAATTTGTAAATCGATAAAAAAATATTTAAAAAAAATTGAGTTTTCCAATTTTTTTAAATAAAATCTTAAAATTTTGCACAAGGACCTAGAATTTAATTCTAAGCAATTTTTTCAAATAACTTTTTTTGATATCTCGTCAACTAACCTCACTTTTTGTAAATTAACAATTTTATTTTTAATTTGACGCTATACCAGTGGTCACGTGACGTATGTCAAAATCGATTTTTAGGTTATCGGACATGCAGAACCGATCCCCCGGAAAAGTTTTTCCAATACTCACCTAATAAAAATTTTTCCCATATGTTGCGAACTTTTTGCCGGTCACTGTATATATATATATATATATATATATATATATATATATATATATATATATATATATATATATATATATATATATAAATGCTAGAAACTAGCGCGGATCGATACATAAAAAAAGAGAGGAGAATTATTGTGGGCATGTCCGCTAGCAATGAACAGTAAAATGAAAAGTTAGAATGGTAACCCGTACGACACGTGTTTCTGCTCATTGGCTTCATCAGGCCCACGTATGTGACTGTGCCTCTCAACATAAGTCGAGATGCACAACGTCACATACGCAGTTACGGGTGTAACCTTAAGAAAAGGGAAAAAAAATAAATATATTTAACGAGGACCACAAACAGGAGCCAGTGCACCAATTTGTGGCTTCAGCCAAAAGACCCCTTTTTTGGGGGCAACAATTAGCGTCGCCGACGGAGGCAACTATAGCCAACTGTCGTGGTGTCCTATAAGCCCAAGAGAAGAAAAACAAATGCTAGAAACTAGCGCGGATCGATACATAAAAAAAGAGAGAGGAGAATTATTGTGGGCATGTCCGCTAGCAATGAACAGTAAAATGAAAAGTTAGAATGGTAACCCGTACGACACGTGTTTCTGCTCATTGGCTTCATCAGGCCCACGTATGTGACTGTGCCTCTCAACATAAGTCGAGATGCACAAAAAAAAAATAAATATATTTAACGAGGACCACAAACAGGAGCCAGTGCACCAATTTGTGGCTTCAGCCAAAAGACCCCTTTTTTGGGGGCAACAATTAGCGTCGCCGACGGAGGCAACTATAGCCAACTGTCGTGGTGTCCTATAAGCCCAAGAGAAGAAAAACAAATGCTAGAAACTAGCGCGGATCGATACATAAAAAAAGAGAGGAGAATTATTGTGGGCATGTCCGCTAGCAATGAACAGTAAAATGAAAAGTTAGAATGGTAACCCGTACGACACGTGTTTCTGCTCATTGGCTTCATCAGGCCCACGTATGTGACTGTGCCTCTCAACATAAGTCGAGATGCACAACGTCACATACGCAGTTACGGGTGTAACCTTAAGAAAAGGGAAAAAAAAAATAAATACATTTAACGAGGACCACAAACAGGAGCCAGTGCACCAATTTGTGGCTTCAGCCAAAAGACCCCTTTTTTGGGGGCAACAATTAGCGTCGCCGACGGAGGCAACTATAGCCAACTGTCGTGGTGTCCTATAAGCCCAAGAGAAGAAAAACAAATGCTAGAAACTAGCGCGGATCGATACATAAAAAAAGAGAGGAGAATTATTGTGGGCATGTCCGCTAGCAATGAACAGTAAAATGAAAAGTTAGAATGGTAACCCGTACGACACGTGTTTCTGCTCATTGGCTTCATCAGGCCCACGTATGTGACTGTGCCTCTCAACATAAGTCGAGATGCACAACGTCACATACGCAGTTACGGGTGTAACCTTAAGAAAAGGGAAAAAAAAAAATATATTTAACGAGGACCACAAACAGGAGCCAGTGCACCAATTTGTGGCTTCAGCCAAAAGACCCCTTTTTTGGGGGCAACAATTAGCGTCGCCGACGGAGGCAACTATAGCCAACTGTCGTGGTGTCCTATAAGCCCAAGAGAAGAAAAACAAATGCTAGAAACTAGCGCGGATCGATACATAAAAAAAGAGAGGAGAATTATTGTGGGCATGTCCGCTAGCAATGAACAGTAAAATGAAAAGTTAGAATGGTAACCCGTACGACACGTGTTTCTGCTCATTGGCTTCATCAGGCCCACGTATGTGACTGTGCCTCTCAACATAAGTCGAGATGCATAACGTCACATACGCAGTTACGGGTGTAACCTTAAGAAAAGGGAAAAAAAAATAAATATATTTAACGAGGACCACAAACAGGAGCCAGTGCACCAATTTGTGGCTTCAGCCAAAAGACCCCTTTTTTGGGGGCAACAATTAGCGTCGCCGACGGAGGCAACTATAGCCAACTGTCGTGGTGTCCTATAAGCCCAAGAGAAGAAAAACAAATGCTAGAAACTAGCGCGGATCGATACATAAAAAAAGAGAGGAGAATTATTGTGGGCATGTCCGCTAGCAATGAACAGTAAAATGAAAAGTTAGAATGGTAACCCGTACGACACGTGTTTCTGCTCATTGGCTTCATCAGGCCCACGTATGTGACTGTGCCTCTCAACATAAGTCGAGATGCACAACGTCACATACGCAGTTACGGGTGTAACCTTAAGAAAAGGGAAAAAAAAATAAATATATTTAACGAGGACCACAAACAGGAGCCAGTGCACCAATTTGTGGCTTCAGCCAAAAGACCCCTTTTTTGGGGGCAACAATTAGCGTCGCCGACGGAGGCAACTATAGCCAACTGTCGTGGTGTCCTATAAGCCCAAGAGAAGAAAAACAAATGCTAGAAACTAGCGCGGATCGATACATAAAAAAAAGAGAGGAGAATTATTGTGGGCATGTCCGCTAGCAATGAACAGTAAAATGAAAAGTTAGAATGGTAACCCGTACGACACGTGTTTCTGCTCATTGGCTTCATCAGGCCCACGTATGTGACTGTGCCTCTCAACATAAGTCGAGATGCACAACGTCACATACGCAGTTACGGGTGTAACCTTAAGAAAAGGGAAAAAAAAAATAAATATATTTAACGAGGACCACAAATAGGAGCCAGTGCACCAATTTGTGGCTTCAGCCAAAAGACCCCTTTTTTGGGGGCAACAATTAGCGTCGCCGACGGAGGCAACTATAGCCAACTGTCGTGGTGTCCTATAAGCCCAAGAGAAGAAAAACAAATGCTAGAAACTAGCGCGGATCGATACATAAAAAAAGAGAGGAGAATTATTGTGGGCATGTCCGCTAGCAATGAACAGTAAAATGAAAAGTTAGAATGGTAACCCGTACGACACGTGTTTCTGCTCATTGGCTTCATCAGGCCCACGTATGTGACTGTGCCTCTCAACATAAGTCGAGATGCACAACGTCACATACGCAGTTACGGGTGTAACCTTAAGAAAAGGGAAAAAAAAAATAAATATATTTAACGAGGACCACAAACAGGAGCCAGTGCACCAATTTGTGGCTTCAGCCAAAAGACCCCTTTTTTGGGGGCAACAATTAGCGTCGCCGACGGAGGCAACTATAGCCAACTGTCGTGGTGTCCTATAAGCCCAAGAGAAGAAAAACAAATGCTAGAAACTAGCGCGGATCGATACATAAAAAAAGAGAGGAGAATTATTGTGGGCATGTCCGCTAGCAATGAACAGTAAAATGAAAAGTTAGAATGGTAACCCGTACGACACGTGTTTCTGCTCATTGGCTTCATCAGGCCCACGTATGTGACTGTGCCTCTCAACATAAGTCGAGATGCACAACGTCACATACGCAGTTACGGGTGTAACCTTAAGAAAAGGGAAAAAAAAAAATAAATATATTTAACGAGGACCACAAACAGGAGCCAGTGCACCAATTTGTGGCTTCAGCCAAAAGACCCCTTTTTTGGGGGCAACAATTAGCGTCGCCGACGGAGGCAACTATAGCCAACTGTCGTGGTGTCCTATAAGCCCAAGAGAGGAAAAACAAATGCTAGAAACTAGCGCGGATCGATACATAAAAAAAGAGAGGAGAATTATTGTGGGCATGTCCGCTAGCAATGAACAGTAAAATGAAAAGTTAGAATGGTAACCCGTACGACACGTGTTTCTGCTCATTGGCTTCATCAGGCCCACGTATGTGACTGTGCCTCTCAACATAAGTCAAGATGCACAACGTCACATACGCAGTTACGGGTGTAACCTTAAGAAAAGGAAAAAAAAATAAATATATTTAACGAGGACCACAAACAGGAGCCAGTGCACCAATTTGTGGCTTCAGCCAAAAGACCCCTTTTTTTGGGGGCAACAATTAGCGTCGCCGACGGAGGCAACTATAGCCAACTGTCGTGGTGTCCTATAAGCCCAAGAGAAGAAAAACAAATGCTAGAAACTAGCGCGGATCGATACATAAAAAAGAGAGGAGAATTATTGTGGGCATGTCCGCTAGCAATGAACAGTAAAATGAAAAGTTAGAATGGTAACCCGTACGACACGTGTTTCTGCTCATTGGCTTCATCAGGCCCACGTATGTGACTGTGCCTCTCAACATAAGTCGAGATGCACAACGTCACATACGCAGTTACGGGTGTAACCTTAAGAAAAGGGAAAAAAAAAATAAATATATTTAACGAGGACCACAAACAGGAGCCAGTGCACCAATTTGTGGCTTCAGCCAAAAGACCCCTTTTTTGGGGGCAACAATTAGCGTCGCCGACGGAGGCAACTATAGCCAACTGTCGTGGTGTCCTATAAGCCCAAGAGAAGAAAAACAAATGCTAGAAACTAGCGCGGATCGATACATAAAAAAAGAGAGGAGAATTATTGTGGGCATGTCCGCTAGCAATGAACAGTAAAATGAAAAGTTAGAATGGTAACCCGTACGACACGTGTTTCTGCTC
The DNA here is from genome assembly GCA_963971165.1 of Philopedon plagiatum. NCBI lineage: Eukaryota > Metazoa > Arthropoda > Insecta > Coleoptera > Curculionidae > Philopedon > Philopedon plagiatum. Next base: position 13,225 of record CAXARB010000064.1, on the reverse strand, counting down.
ATTGGCTTCATCAGGCCCACGTATGTGACTGTGCCTCTCAACATAAGTCGAGATGCACAACGTCACATACGCAGTTACGGGTGTAACCTTAAGAAAAGGGAAAAAAAAAATAAATATATTTAACGAGGACCACAAACAGGAGCCAGTGCACCAATTTGTGGCTTCAGCCAAAAGACCCCTTTTTTGGGGGCAACAATTAGCGTCGCCGACGGAGGCAACTATAGCCAACTGTCGTGGTGTCCTATAAGCCCAAGAGAAGAAAAACAAATGCTAGAAACTAGCGCGGATCGATACATAAAAAAAGAGAGGAGAATTATTGTGGGCATGTCCGCTAGCAATGAACAGTAAAATGAAAAGTTAGAATGGTAACCCGTACGACACGTGTTTCTGCTCATTGGCTTCATCAGGCCCACGTATGTGACTGTGCCTCTCAACATAAGTCGAGATGCACAACGTCACATACGCAGTTACGGGTGTAACCTTAAGAAAAGGGAAAAAAAAAAATAAATATATTTAACGAGGACCACAAACAGGAGCCAGTGCACCAATTTGTGGCTTCAGCCAAAAGACCCCTTTTTTGGGGGCAACAATTAGCGTCGCCGACGGAGGCAACTATAGCCAACTGTCGTGGTGTCCTATAAGCCCAAGAGAAGAAAAACAAATGCTAGAAACTAGCGCGGATCGATACATAAAAAAAGAGAGGAGAATTATTGTGGGCATGTCCGCTAGCAATGAACAGTAAAATGAAAAGTTAGAATGGTAACCCGTACGACACGTGTTTCTGCTCATTGGCTTCATCAGGCCCACGTATGTGACTGTGCCTCTCAACATAAGTCGAGATGCACAACGTCACATACGCAGTTACGGGTGTAACCTTAAGAAAAGGGAAAAAAAAAATAAATATATTTAACGAGGACCACAAACAGGAGCCAGTGCACCAATTTGTGGCTTCAGCCAAAAGACCCCTTTTTTGGGGGCAACAATTAGCGTCGCCGACGGAGGCAACTATAGCCAACTGTCGTGGTGTCCTATAAGCCCAAGAGAAGAATAACAAATGCTAGAAACTAGCGCGGATCGATACATAAAAAAAGAGAGGAGAATTATTGTGGGCATGTCCGCTAGCAATGAACAGTAAAATGAAAAGTTAGAATGGTAACCCGTACGACACGTGTTTCTGCTCATTGGCTTCATCAGGCCCACGTATGTGACTGTGCCTCTCAACATAAGTCGAGATGCACAACGTCACATACGCAGTTACGGGTGTAACCTTAAGAAAAGGGAAAAAAAAAATATATTTAACGAGGACCACAAACAGGAGCCAGTGCACCAATTTGTGGCTTCAGCCAAAAGACCCCTTTTTTGGGGGCAACAATTAGCGTCGCCGACGGAGGCAACTATAGCCAACTGTCGTGGTGTCCTATAAGCCCAAGAGAAGAAAAACAAATGCTAGAAACTAGCGCGGATCGATACATAAAAAAAGAGAGGAGAATTATTGTGGGCATGTCCGCTAGCAATGAACAGTAAAATGAAAAGTTAGAATGGTAACCCGTACGACACGTGTTTCTGCTCATTGGCTTCATCAGGCCCACGTATGTGACTGTGCCTCTCAACATAAGTCGAGATGCACAACGTCACATACGCAGTTACGGGTGTAACCTTAAGAAAAGGGAAAAAAAAAAATAAATATATTTAACGAGGACCACAAACAGGAGCCAGTGCACCAATTTGTGGCTTCAGCCAAAAGACCCCTTTTTTGGGGGCAACAATTAGCGTCGCCGACGGAGGCAACTATAGCCAACTGTCGTGGTGTCCTATAAGCCCAAGAGAAGAAAAACAAATGCTAGAAACTAGCGCGGATCGATACATAAAAAAAGAGAGGAGAATTATTGTGGGCATGTCCGCTAGCAATGAACAGTAAAATGAAAAGTTAGAATGGTAACCCGTACGACACGTGTTTCTGCTCATTGGCTTCATCAGGCCCACGTATGTGACTGTGCCTCTCAACATAAGTCGAGATGCACAACGTCACATACGCAGTTACGGGTGTAACCTTAAGAAAAGGGAAAAAAAAATAAATATATTTAACGAGGACCACAAACAGGAGCCAGTGCACCAATTTGTGGTTTCAGCCAAAAGACCCCTTTTTTGGGGGCAACAATTAGCGTCGCCGACGGAGGCAACTATAGCCAACTGTCGTGGTGTCCTATAAGCCCAAGAGAAGAACAACAAATGCTAGAAACTAGCGCGGATCGATACATAAAAAAAGAGAGGAGAATTATTGTGGGCATGTCCGCTAGCAATGAACAGTAAAATGAAAAGTTAGAATGGTAACCCGTACGACACGTGTTTCTGCTCATTGGCTTCATCAGGCCCACGTATGTGACTGTGCCTCTCAACATAAGTCGAGATGCACAACGTCACATACGCAGTTACGGGTGTAACCTTAAGAAAAGGGAAAAAAAAAAAATAAATATATTTAACGAGGACCACAAACAGGAGCCAGTGCACCAATTTGTGGCTTCAGCCAAAAGACCCCTTTTTTGGGGGCAACAATTAGCGTCGCCGACGGAGGCAACTATAGCCAACTGTCGTGGTGTCCTATAAGCCCAAGAGAAGAAAAACAAATGCTAGAAACTAGCGCGGATCGATACATAAAAAAAGAGAGGAGAATTATTGTGGGCATGTCCGCTAGCAATGAACAGTAAAATGAAAAGTTAGAATGGTAACCCGTACGACACGTGTTTCTGCTCATTGGCTTCATCAGGCCCACGTATGTGACTGTGCCTCTCAACATAAGTCGAGATGCACAACGTCACATACGCAGTTACGGGTGTAACCTTAAGAAAAGGGAAAAAAAAAATAAATATATTTAAAGAGGACCACAAACAGGAGCCAGTGCACCAATTTGTGGCTTCAGCCAAAAGACCCCTTTTTTGGGGGCAACAATTAGCGTCGCCGACGGAGGCAACTATAGCCAACTGTCGTGGTGTCCTATAAGCCCAAGAGAAGAAAAACAAATGCTAGAAACTAGCGCGGATCGATACATAAAAAAAGAGAGGAGAATTATTGTGGGCATGTCCGCTAGCAATGAACAGTAAAATGAAAAGTTAGAATGGTAACCCGTACGACACGTGTTTCTGCTCATTGGCTTCATCAGGCCCACGTATGTGACTGTGCCTCTCAACATAAGTCGAGATGCACAACGTCACATACGCAGTTACGGGTGTAACCTTAAGAAAAGGGAAAAAAAAATAAATATATTTAACGAGGACCACAAACAGGAGCCAGTGCACCAATTTGTGGCTTCAGCCAAAAGACCCCTTTTTTGGGGGCAACAATTAGCGTCGCCGACGGAGGCAACTATAGCCAACTGTCGTGGTGTCCTATAAGCCCAAGAGAAGAAAAACAAATGCTAGAAACTAGCGCGGATCGATACATAAAAAAAGAGAGGAGAATTATTGTGGGCATGTCCGCTAGCAATGAACAGTAAAATGAAAAGTTAGAATGGTAACCCGTACGACACGTGTTTCTGCTCATTGGCTTCATCAGGCCCACGTATGTGACTGTGCCTCTCAACATAAGTCGAGATGCACAACGTCACATACGCAGTTACGGGTGTAACCTTAAGAAAAGGGAAAAAAAAATAAATATATTTAACGAGGACCACAAACAGGAGCCAGTGCACCAATTTGTGGCTTCAGCCAAAAGACCCCTTTTTTGGGGGCAACAATTAGCGTCGCCGACGGAGGCAACTATAGCCAACTGTCGTGGTGTCCTATAAGCCCAAGAGAAGAAAAACAAATGCTAGAAACTAGCGCGGATCGATACATAAAAAAAGAGAGGAGAATTATTGTGGGCATGTCCGCTAGCAATGAACAGTAAAATGAAAAGTTAGAATGGTAACCCGTACGACACGTGTTTCTGCTCATTGGCTTCATCAGGCCCACGTATGTGACTGTGCCTCTCAACATAAGTCGAGATGCACAACGTCACATACGCAGTTACGGGTGTAACCTTAAGAAAAGGGAAAAAAAAAATAAATATATTTAAAGAGGACCACAAACAGGAGCCAGTGCACCAATTTGTGGCTTCAGCCAAAAGACCCCTTTTTTGGGGGCAACAATTAGCGTCGCCGACGGAGGCAACTATAGCCAACTGTCGTGGTGTCCTATAAGCCCAAGAGAAGAAAAACAAATGCTAGAAACTAGCGCGGATCGATACATAAAAAAAGAGAGGAGAATTATTGTGGGCATGTCCGCTAGCAATGAACAGTAAAATGAAAAGTTAGAATGGTAACCCGTACGACACGTGTTTCTGCTCATTGGCTTCATCAGGCCCACGTATGTGACTGTGCCTCTCAACATAAGTCGAGATGCACAACGTCACATACGCAGTTACGGGTGTAACCTTAAGAAAAGGGAAAAAAAAATAAATATATTTAACGAGGACCACAAACAGAAGCCAGTGCACCAATTTGTGGCTTCAGCCAAAAGACCCCTTTTTTGGGGGCAACAATTAGCGTCGCCGACGGAGGCAACTATAGCCAACTGTCGTGGTGTCCTATAAGCCCAAGAGAAGAAAAACAAATGCTAGAAACTAGCGCGGATCGATACATAAAAAAAGAGAGGAGAATTATTGTGGGCATGTCCGCTAGCAATGAACAGTAAAATGAAAAGTTAGAATGGTAACCCGTACGACACGTGTTTCTGCTCATTGGCTTCATCAGGCCCACGTATGTGACTGTGCCTCTCAACATAAGTCGAGATGCACAACGTCACATACGCAGTTACGGGTGTAACCTTAAGAAAAGGGAAAAAAAAAATAAATATATTTAACGAGGACCACAAACAGGAGCCAGTGCACCAATTTGTGGCTTCAGCCAAAAGACCCCTTTTTTGGGGGCAACAATTAGCGTCGCCGACGGAGGCAACTATAGCCAACTGTCGTGGTGTCCTATAAGCCCAAGAGAAGAAAAACAAATGCTAGAAACTAGCGCGGATCGATACATAAAAAAAGAGAGGAGAATTATTGTGGGCATGTCCGCTAGCAATGAACAGTAAAATGAAAAGTTAGAATGGTAACCCGTACGACACGTGTTTCTGCTCATTGGCTTCATCAGGCCCACGTATGTGACTGTGCCTCTCAACATAAGTCGAGATGCACAACGTCACATACGCAGTTACGGGTGTAACCTTAAGAAAAGGGAAAAAAAAATAAATATATTTAACGAGGACCACAAACAGGAGCCAGTGCACCAATTTGTGGCTTCAGCCAAAAGACCCCTTTTTTGGGGGCAACAATTAGCGTCGCCGACGGAGGCAACTATAGCCAACTGTCGTGGTGTCCTATAAGCCCAAGAGAAGAAAAACAAATGCTAGAAACTAGCGCGGATCGATACATAAAAAAAGAGAGGAGAATTATTGTGGGCATGTCCGCTAGCAATGAACAGTAAAATGAAAAGTTAGAATGGTAACCCGTACGACACGTGTTTCTGCTCATTGGCTTCATCAGGCCCACGTATGTGACTGTGCCTCTCAACATAAGTCGAGATGCACAACGTCACATACGCAGTTACGGGTGTAACCTTAAGAAAAGGGAAAAAAAATAAATATATTTAACGAGGACCACAAACAGGAGCCAGTGCACCAATTTGTGGCTTCGGCCAAAAGACCCCTTTTTTGGGGGCAACAATTAGCGTCGCCGACGGAGGCAACTATAGCCAACTGTCGTGGTGTCCTATAAGCCCAAGAGAAGAAAAACAAATGCTAGAAACTAGCGCGGATCGATACATAAAAAAAGAGAGGAGAATTATTGTGGGCATGTCCGCTAGCAATGAACAGTAAAATGAAAAGTTAGAATGGTAACCCGTACGACACGTGTTTCTGCTCATTGGCTTCATCAGGCCCACGTATGTGACTGTGCCTCTCAACATAAGTCGAGATGCACAACGTCACATACGCAGTTACGGGTGTAACCTTAAGAAAAGGGAAAAAAAAATAAATATATTTAACGAGGACCACAAACAGGAGCCAGTGCACCAATTTGTGGCTTCAGCCAAAAGACCCCTTTTTTGGGGGCAACAATTAGCGTCGCCGACGGAGGCAACTATAGCCAACTGTCGTGGTGTCCTATAAGCCCAAGAGAAGAAAAACAAATGCTAGAAACTAGCGCGGATCGATACATAAAAAAAGAGAGGAGAATTATTGTGGGCATGTCCGCTAGCAATGAACAGTAAAATGAAAAGTTAGAATGGTAACCCGTACGACACGTGTTTCTGCTCATTGGCTTCATCAGGCCCACGTATGTGACTGTGCCTCTCAACATAAGTCGAGATGCACAACGTCACATACGCAGTTACGGGTGTAACCTTAAGAAAAGGGAAAAAAAAAATAAATATATTTAACGAGGACCACAAACAGAAGCCAGTGCACCAATTTGTGGCTTCAGCCAAAAGACCCCTTTTTTGGGGGCAACAATTAGCGTCGCCGACGGAGGCAACTATAGCCAACTGTCGTGGTGTCCTATAAGCCCAAGAGAAGAAAAACAAATGCTAGAAACTAGCGCGGATCGATACATAAAAAAAGAGAGGAGAATTATTGTGGGCATGTCCGCTAGCAATGAACAGTAAAATGAAAAGTTAGAATGGTAACCCGTACGACACGTGTTTCTGCTCATTGGCTTCATCAGGCCCACGTATGTGACTGTGCCTCTCAACATAAGTCGAGATGCACAACGTCACATACGCAGTTACGGGTGTAACCTTAAGAAAAGGGAAAAAAAAAATAAATATATTTAACGAGGACCACAAACAGGAGCCAGTGCACCAATTTGTGGCTTCAGCCAAAAGACCCCTTTTTCGGGGGCAACAATTAGCGTCGCCGACGGAGGCAACTATAGCCAACTGTCGTGGTGTCCTATAAGCCCAAGAGAAGAAAAACAAATGCTAGAAACTAGCGCGGATCGATACATAAAAAAAGAGAGGAGAATTATTGTGGGCATGTCCGCTAGCAATGAACAGTAAAATGAAAAGTTAGAATGGTAACCCGTACGACACGTGTTTCTGCTCATTGGCTTCATCAGGCCCACGTATGTGACTGTGCCTCTCAACATAAGTCGAGATGCACAACGTCACATACGCAGTTACGGGTGTAACCTTAAGAAAAGGGAAAAAAAAATAAATATATTTAACGAGGACCACAAACAGGAGCCAGTGCACCAATTTGTGGCTTCAGCCAAAAGACCCCTTTTTTGGGGGCAACAATTAGCGTCGCCGACGGAGGCAACTATAGCCAACTGTCGTGGTGTCCTATAAGCCCAAGAGAAGAAAAACAAATGCTAGAAACTAGCGCGGATCGATACATAAAAAAAGAGAGGAGAATTATTGTGGGCATGTCCGCTAGCAATGAACAGTAAAATGAAAAGTTAGAATGGTAACCCGTACGACACGTGTTTCTGCTCATTGGCTTCATCAGGCCCACGTATGTGACTGTGCCTCTCAACATAAGTCGAGATGCACAACGTCACATACGCAGTTACGGGTGTAACCTTAAGAAAAGGGAAAAAAAAAATAAATATATTTAACGAGGACCACAAACAGGAGCCAGTGCACCAATTTGTGGCTTCAGCCAAAAGACCCCTTTTTTGGGGGCAACAATTAGCGTCGCCGACGGAGGCAACTATAGCCAACTGTCGTGGTGTCCTATAAGCCCAAGAGAAGAAAAACAAATGCTAGAAACTAGCGCGGATCGATACATAAAAAAAGAGAGGAGAATTATTGTGGGCATGTCCGCTAGCAATGAACAGTAAAATGAAAAGTTAGAATGGTAACCCGTACGACACGTGTTTCTGCTCATTGGCTTCATCAGGCCCACGTATGTGACTGTGCCTCTCAACATAAGTCGAGATGCACAACGTCACATACGCAGTTACGGGTGTAACCTTAAGAAAAGGGAAAAAAAAAAATAAATATATTTAACGAGGACCACAAACAGGAGCCAGTGCACCAATTTGTGGCTTCAGCCAAAAGACCCCTTTTTTGGGGGCAACAATTAGCGTCGCCGACGGAGGCAACTATAGCCAACTGTCGTGGTGTCCTATAAGCCCAAGAGAAGAAAAACAAATGCTAGAAACTAGCGCGGATCGATACATAAAAAAAGAGAGGAGAATTATTGTGGGCATGTCCGCTAGCAATGAACAGTAAAATGAAAAGTTAGAATGGTAACCCGTACGACACGTGTTTCTGCTCATTGGCTTCATCAGGCCCACGTATGTGACTGTGCCTCTCAACATAAGTCGAGATGCACAACGTCACATACGCAGTTACGGGTGTAACCTTAAGAAAAGGGGAAAAAAAATAAATATATTTAACGAGGACCACAAACAGGAGCCAGTGCACCAATTTGTGGCTTCAGCAAAAAGACCCCTTTTTTGGGGGCAACAATTAGCGTCGCCGACGGAGGCAACTATAGCCAACTGTCGTGGTGTCCTATAAGCCCAAGAGAAGAAAAACAAATGCTAGAAACTAGCGCGGATCGATACATAAAAAAGGAGAGGAGAATTATTGTGGGCATGTCCGCTAGCAATGAACAGTAAAATGAAAAGTTAGAATGGTAACCCGTACGACACGTGTTTCTGCTCATTGGCTTCATCAGGCCCACGTATGTGACTGTGCCTCTCAACATAAGTCGAGATGCACAACGTCACATACGCAGTTACGGGTGTAACCTTAAGAAAAGGGAAAAAAAAATAAATATATTTAACGAGGACCACAAACAGGAGCCAGTGCACCAATTTGTGGCTTCAGCCAAAAGACCCCTTTTTTGGGGGCAACAATTAGCGTCGCCGACGGAGGCAACTATAGCCAACTGTCGTGGTGTCCTATAAGCCCAAGAGAAGAAAAACAAATGCTAGAAACTAGCGCGGATCGATACATAAAAAAAGAGAGGAGAATTATTGTGGGCATGTCCGCTAGCAATGAACAGTAAAATGAAAAGTTAGAATGGTAACCCGTACGACACGTGTTTCTGCTCATTGGCTTCATCAGGCCCACGTATGTGACTGTGCCTCTCAACATAAGTCGAGATGCACAACGTCACATACGCAGTTACGGGTGTAACCTTAAGAAAAGGGAAAAAAAAAATAAATATATTTAACGAGGACCACAAACAGGAGCCAGTGCACCAATTTGTGGCTTCAGCCAAAAGACCCCTTTTTTGGGGGCAACAATTAGCGTCGCCGACGGAGGCAACTATAGCCAACTGTCGTGGTGTCCTATAAGCCCAAGAGAAGAAAAACAAATGCTAGAAACTAGCGCGGATCGATACATAAAAAAAGAGAGGAGAATTATTGTGGGCATGTCCGCTAGCAATGAACAGTAAAATGAAAAGTTAGAATGGTAACCCGTACGACACGTGTTTCTGCTCATTGGCTTCATCAGGCCCACGTATGTGACTGTGCCTCTCAACATAAGTCGAGATGCACAACGTCACATACGCAGTTACGGGTGTAACCTTAAGAAAAGGGAAAAAAAAAAATAAATATATTTAACGAGGACCACAAACAGGAGCCAGTGCACCAATTTGTGGCTTCAGCCAAAAGACCCCTTTTTTGGGGGCAACAATTAGCGTCGCCGACGGAGGCAACTATAGCCAACTGTCGTGGTGTCCTATAAGCCCAAGAGAAGAAAAACAAATGCTAGAAACTAGCGCGGATCGATACATAAAAAAAGAGAGGAGAATTATTGTGGGCATGTCCGCTAGCAATGAACAGTAAAATGAAAAGTTAGAATGGTAACCCGTACGACACGTGTTTCTGCTCATTGGCTTCATCAGGCCCACGTATGTGACTGTGCCTCTCAACATAAGTCGAGATGCACAACGTCACATACGCAGTTACGGGTGTAACCTTAAGAAAAGGGAAAAAAAAAATAAATATATTTAACGAGGACCACAAACAGGAGCCAGTGCACCAATTTGTGGCTTCAGCCAAAAGACCCCTTTTTTGGGGGCAACAATTAATTAGCGTCGCCGACGGAGGCAACTATAGCCAACTGTCGTGGTGTCCTATAAGCCCAAGAGAAGAAAAACAAATGCTAGAAACTAGCGCGGATCGATACATAAAAAAAGAGAGCAGAATTATTGTGGGCATGTCCGCTAGCAATGAACAGTAAAATGAAAAGTTAGAATGGTAACCCGTACGACACGTGTTTCTGCTCATTGGCTTCATCAGGCCCACGTATGTGACTGTGCCTCTCAACATAAGTCGAGATGCACAACGTCACATACGCAGTTACGGGTGTAACCTTAAGAAAAGGGAAAAAAAAAATAAATATATTTAACGAGGACCACAAACAGGAGCCAGTGCACCAATTTGTGGCTTCAGCCAAAAGACCCCTTTTTTTGGGGGCAACAATTAGCGTCGCCGACGGAGGCAACTATAGCCAACTGTCGTGGTGTCCTATAAGCCCAAGAGAAGAAAAACAAATGCTAGAAACTAGCGCGGATCGATACATAAAAAAAGAGAGGAGAATTATTGTGGGCATGTCCGCTAGCAATGAACAGTAAAATGAAAAGTTAGAATGGTAACCCGTACGACACGTGTTTCTGCTCATTGGCTTCATCAGGCCCACGTATGTGACTGTGCCTCTCAACATAAGTCGAGATGCACAACGTCACATACGCAGTTACGGGTGTAACCTTAAGAAAAGGGAAAAAAAAATAAATATATTTAACGAGGACCACAAACAGGAGCCAGTGCACCAATTTGTGGCTTCAGCCAAAAGACCCCTTTTTTGGGGGCAACAATTAGCGTCGCCGACGGAGGCAACTATAGCCAACTGTCGTGGTGTCCTATAAGCCCAAGAGAAGAAAAACAAATGCTAGAAACTAGCGCGGATCGATACATAAAAAAAGAGAGGAGAATTATTGTGGGCATGTCCGCTAGCAATGAACAGTAAAATGAAAAGTTAGAATGGTAACTCGTACGACACGTGTTTCTGCTCATTGGCTTCATCAGGCCCACGTATGTGACTGTGCCTCTCAACATAAGTCGAGATGCACAACGTCACATACGCAGTTACGGGTGTAACCTTAAGAAAAGGGAAAAAAAAAAAATATATTTAACGAGGACCACAAACAGGAGCCAGTGCACCAATTTGTGGCTTCAGCCAAAAGACCACTTTTTTGGGGGCAACAATTAGCGTCGCCGACGGAGGCAACTATAGCCAACTGTCGTGGTGTCCTATAAGCCCAAGAGAAGAAAAACAAATGCTAGAAACTAGCGCGGATCGATACATAAAAAAAGAGAGGAGAATTATTGTGGGCATGTCCGCTAGCAATGAACAGTAAAATGAAAAGTTAGAATGGTAACCCGTACGACACGTGTTTCTGCTCATTGGCTTCATCAGGCCCACGTATGTGACTGTGCCTCTCAACATAAGTCGAGATGCACAACGTCACATACGCAGTTACGGGTGTAACCTTAAGAAAAGGGAAAAAAAAATAAATATATTTAACGAGGACCACAAACAGGAGCCAGTGCACCAATTTGTGGCTTCAGCCAAAAGACCCCTTTTTTGGGGGCAACAATTAGCGTCGCCGACGGAGGCAACTATAGCCAACTGTCGTGGTGTCCTATAAGCCCAAGAGGAGAAAAACAAATGCTAGAAACTAGCGCGGATCGATACATAAAAAAAGAGAGGAGAATTATTGTGGGCATGTCCGCTAGCAATGAACAGTAAAATGAAAAGTTAGAATGGTAACCCGTACGACACGTGTTTCTGCTCATTGGCTTCATCAGGCCCACGTATGTGACTGTGCCTCTCAACATAAGTCGAGATGCACAACGTCACATACGCAGTTACGGGTGTAACCTTAAGAAAAGGGGAAAAAAAAAATAAATATATTTAACGAGGACCACAAACAGGAGCCAGTGCACCAATTTGTGGCTTCAGCCAAAAGACCCCTTTTTTGGGGGCAACAATTAGCGTCGCCGACGGAGGCAACTATAGCCAACTGTCGTGGTGTCCTATAAGCCCAAGAGAAGAAAAACAAATGCTAGAAACTAGCGCGGATCGATACATAAAAAAAGATAGGAGAATTATTGTGGGCATGTCCGCTAGCAATGAACAGTAAAATGAAAAGTTAGAATGGTAACCCGTACGGCACGTGTTTCTGCTCATTGGCTTCATCAGGCCCACGTATGTGACTGTGCCTCTCAACATAAGTCGAGATGCACAACGTCACATACGCAGTTACGGGTGTAACCTTAAGAAAAGGGAAAAAAAATAAATATATTTAACGAGGACCACAAACAGGAGCCAGTGCACCAATTTGTGGCTTCAGCCAAAAGACCCCTTTTTTGGGGGCAACAATTAGCGTCGCCGACGGAGGCAACTATAGCCAACTGTCGTGGTGTCCTATAAGCCCAAGAGAAGAAAAACAAATGCTAGAAACTAGCGCGGATCGATACATAAAAAAAGAGAGGAGAATTATTGTGGGCATGTCCGCTAGCAATGAACAGTAAAATGAAAAGTTAGAATGGTAACCCGTACGACACGTGTTTCTGCTCATTGGCTTCATCAGGCCCACGTATGTGACTGTGCCTCTCAACATAAGTCGAGATGCACAACGTCACATACGCAGTTACGGGTGTAACCTTAAGAAAAGGGAAAAAAAAAATAAATATATTTAACGAGGACCACAAACAGGAGCCAGTGCACCAATTTGTGGCTTCAGCCAAAAGACCCCTTTTTTGGGGGCAACAATTAGCGTCGCCGACGGAGGCAACTATAGCCAACTGTCGTGGTGTCCTATAAGCCCAAGAGAAGAAAAACAAATGCTAGAAACTAGCGCGGATCGATACATAAAAAAAGAGAGGAGAATTATTGTGGGCATGTCCGCTAGCAATGAACAGTAAAATGAAAAGTTAGAATGGTAACCCGTACGACACGTGTTTCTGCTCATTGGCTTCATCAGGCCCACGTATGTGACTGTGCCTCTCAACATAAGTCGAGATGCACAACGTCACATACGCAGTTACGGGTGTAACCTTAAGAAAAGGGAAAAAAAAAATAAATATATTTAACGAGGACCACAAACCCTTCCCCTTTTCTTAAGGTTACACCCGTAACTGCGTATGTGACGTTGTGCATCTCGACTTATGTTGAGAGGCACAGTCACATACGTGGGCCTGATGAAGCCAATGAGCAGAAACACGTGTCGTACGG
>CAXARB010000063.1:0-234518 GCA_963971165.1 Philopedon plagiatum | reverse complement strand
GTGCACTGGCTCCTGTTTGTGGTCCTCGTTAAATATATTTTTTTTTTCCTTTTCTTAAGGTTACACCCGTAACTGCGTATGTGACGTTGTGCATCTCGACTTATGTTGAGAGGCACAGTCACGTACGTGGGCCTGATGAAGCCAATGAGCAGAAACACGTGTCGTACGGGTTACCATTCTAACTTTTCATTTTACTGTTCATTGCTAGCGGACATGCCCACAATAATTCTCCTCTCTTTTTTTATGTATCGATCCGCGCTAGTTTCTAGCATTTGTTTTTCTTCTCTTGGGCTTATAGGATACCACGACAGTTGGCTATAGTTGCCTCCGTCGGCGACGCTAATTGTTGCCCCCAAAAAAGGGTCTTTTGGCTGAAGCCACAAATTGGTGCACTGGCTCCTGTTTGTGGTCCTCGTTAAATATATTTTTTTTTCCTTTTCTTAAGGTTACACCCGTAACTGCGTATGTGACGTTGTGCATCTCGACTTATGTTGAGAGGCACAGTCACGTACGTGGGCCTGATGAAGCCAATGAGCAGAAACACGTGTCGTACGGGTTACCATTCTAACTTTTCATTTTACTGTTCATTGCTAGCGGACATGCCCACAATAATTCTCCTCTCTTTTTTTATGTATCGATCCGCGCTAGTTTCTAGCATTTGTTTTTCTTCTCTTGGGCTTATAGGATACCACGACAGTTGGCTATAGTTGCCTCCGTCGGCGACGCTAATTGTTGCCCCCAAAAAAGGGGTCTTTTGGCTGAAGCCACAAATTGGTGCACTGGCTCCTGTTTGTGGTCCTCGTTAAATATATATTTTTTTTTCCTTTTCTTAAGGTTACACCCGTAACTGCGTATGTGACGTTGTGCATCTCGACTTATGTTGAGAGGCACAGTCACGTACGTGGGCCTGATGAAGCCAATGAGCAGAAACACGTGTCGTACGGGTTACCATTCTAACTTTTCATTTTACTGTTCATTGCTAGCGGACATGCCCACAATAATTCTCCTCTCTTTTTTTATGTATCGATCCGCGCTAGTTTCTAGCATTTGTTTTTCTTCTCTTGGGCTTATAGGATACCACGACAGTTGGCTATAGTTGCCTCCGTCGGCGACGCTAATTGTTGCCCCCAAAAAAGGGGTCTTTTGGCTGAAGCCACAAATTGGTGCACTGGCTCCTGTTTGTGGTCCTCGTTAAATATATTTTTTTTTTTTCCTTTTCTTAAGGTTACACCCGTAACTGCGTATGTGACGTTGTGCATCTCGACTTATGTTGAGAGGCACAGTCACGTACGTGGGCCTGATGAAGCCAATGAGCAGAAACACGTGTCGTACGGGTTACCATTCTAACTTTTCATTTTACTGTTCATTGCTAGCGGACATGCCCACAATAATTCTCCTCTCTTTTTTTATGTATCGATCCGCGCTAGTTTCTAGCATTTGTTTTTCTTCTCTTGGGCTTATAGGATACCACGACAGTTGGCTATAGTTGCCTCCGTCGGCGACGCTAATTGTTGCCCCCAAAAAAGGGGTCTTTTGGCTGAAGCCACAAATTGGTGCACTGGCTCCTGTTTGTGGTCCTCGTTAAATATATTTTTTTTTCCTTTTCTTAAGGTTACACCCGTAACTGCGTATGTGACGTTGTGCATCTCGACTTATGTTGAGAGGCACAGTCACGTACGTGGGCCTGATGAAGCCAATGAGCAGAAACACGTGTCGTACGGGTTACCATTCTAACTTTTCATTTTACTGTTCATTGCTAGCGGACATGCCCACAATAATTCTCCTCTCTTTTTTTATGTATCGATCCGCGCTAGTTTCTAGCATTTGTTTTTCTTCTCTTGGGCTTATAGGATACCACGACAGTTGGCTATAGTTGCCTCCGTCGGCGACGCTAATTGTTGCCCCCAAAAAAGGGGTCTTTTGGCTGAAGCCACAAATTGGTGCACTGGCTCCTGTTTGTGGTCCTCGTTAAATATATTTTTTTTTCCTTTTCTTAAGGTTACACCCGTAACTGCGTATGTGACGTTGTGCATCTCGACTTATGTTGAGAGGCACAGTCACGTACGTGGGCCTGATGAAGCCAATGAGCAGAAACACGTGTCGTACGGGTTACCATTCTAACTTTTCATTTTACTGTTCATTGCTAGCGGACATGCCCACAATAATTCTCCTCTCTTTTTTTATGTATCGATCCGCGCTAGTTTCTAGCATTTGTTTTTCTTCTCTTGGGCTTATAGGATACCACGACAGTTGGCTATAGTTGCCTCCGTCGGCGACGCTAATTGTTGCCCCCAAAAAAGGGGTCTTTTGGCTGAAGCCACAAATTGGTGCACTGGCTCCTGTTTGTGGTCCTCGTTAAATATATTTTTTTTTTCCTTTTCTTAAGGTTACACCCGTAACTGCGTATGTGACGTTGTGCATCTCGACTTATGTTGAGAGGCACAGTCACGTACGTGGGCCTGATGAAGCCAATGAGCAGAAACACGTGTCGTACGGGTTACCATTCTAACTTTTCATTTTACTGTTCATTGCTAGCGGACATGCCCACAATAATTCTCCTCTCTTTTTTTATGTATCGATCCGCGCTAGTTTCTAGCATTTGTTTTTCTTCTCTTGGGCTTATAGGATACCACGACAGTTGGCTATAGTTGCCTCCGTCGGCGACGCTAATTGTTGCCCCCAAAAAAGGGGTCTTTTGGCTGAAGCCACAAATTGGTGCACTGGCTCCTGTTTGTGGTCCTCGTTAAATATATTTTTTTTTCCTTTTCTTAAGGTTACACCCGTAACTGCGTATGTGACGTTGTGCATCTCGACTTATGTTGAGAGGCACAGTCACGTACGTGGGCCTGATGAAGCCAATGAGCAGAAACACGTGTCGTACGGGTTACCATTCTAACTTTTCATTTTACTGTTCATTGCTAGCGGACATGCCCACAATAATTCTCCTCTCTTTTTTTATGTATCGATCCGCGCTAGTTTCTAGCATTTGTTTTTCTTCTCTTGGGCTTATAGGATACCACGACAGTTGGCTATAGTTGCCTCCGTCGGCGACGCTAATTGTTGCCCCCAAAAAAGGGGTCTTTTGGCTGAAGCCACAAATTGGTGCACTGGCTCCTGTTTGTGGTCCTCGTTAAATATATTTTTTTTTCCTTTTCTTAAGGTTACACCCGTAACTGCGTATGTGACGTTGTGCATCTCGACTTATGTTGAGAGGCACAGTCACGTACGTGGGCCTGATGAAGCCAATGAGCAGAAACACGTGTCGTACGGGTTACCATTCTAACTTTTCATTTTACTGTTCATTGCTAGCGGACATGCCCACAATAATTCTCCTCTCTTTTTTTATGTATCGATCCGTGCTAGTTTCTAGCATTTGTTTTTCTTCTCTTGGGCTTATAGGATACCACGACAGTTGGCTATAGTTGCCTCCGTCGGCGACGCTAATTGTTGCCCCCAAAAAAGGGGTCTTTTGGCTGAAGCCACAAATTGGTGCACTGGCTCCTGTTTGTGGTCCTCGTTAAATATATTTTTTTTTTTCCTTTTCTTAAGGTTACACCCGTAACTGCGTATGTGACGTTGTGCATCTCGACTTATGTTGAGAGGCACAGTCACGTACGTGGGCCTGATGAAGCCAATGAGCAGAAACACGTGTCGTACGGGTTACCATTCTAACTTTTCATTTTACTGTTCATTGCTAGCGGACATGCCCACAATAATTCTCCTCTCTTTTTTTATGTATCGATCCGCGCTAGTTTCTAGCATTTGTTTTTCTTCTCTTGGGCTTATAGGATACCACGACAGTTGGCTATAGTTGCCTCCGTCGGCGACGCTAATTGTTGCCCCCAAAAAAGGGGTCTTTTGGCTGAAGCCACAAATTGGTGCACTGGCTCCTGTTTGTGGTCCTCGTTAAATATATTTTTTTTTTCCTTTTCTTAAGGTTACACCCGTAACTGCGTATGTGACGTTGTGCATCTCGACTTATGTTGAGAGGCACAGTCACGTACGTGGGCCTGATGAAGCCAATGAGCAGAAACACGTGTCGTACGGGTTACCATTCTAACTTTTCATTTTACTGTTCATTGCTAGCGGACATGCCCACAATAATTCTCCTCTCTTTTTTTATGTATCGATCCGCGCTAGTTTCTAGCATTTGTTTTTCTTCTCTTGGGCTTATAGGATACCACGACAGTTGGCTATAGTTGCCTCCGTCGGCGACGCTAATTGTTGCCCCCAAAAAAGGGGTCTTTTGGCTGAAGCCACAAATTGGTGCACTGGCTCCTGTTTGTGGTCCTCGTTAAATATATTTTTTGTTTCCTTTTCTTAAGGTTACACCCGTAACTGCGTATGTGACGTTGTGCATCTCGACTTATGTTGAGAGGCACAGTCACGTACGTGGGCCTGATGAAGCCAATGAGCAGAAACACGTGTCGTACGGGTTACCATTCTAACTTTTCATTTTACTGTTCATTGCTAGCGGACATGCCCACAATAATTCTCCTCTCTTTTTTTATGTATCGATCCGCGCTAGTTTCTAGCATTTGTTTTTCTTCTCTTGGGCTTATAGGATACCACGACAGTTGGCTATAGTTGCCTCCGTCGGCGACGCTAATTGTTGCCCCCAAAAAAGGGGTCTTTTGGCTGAAGCCACAAATTGGTGCACTGGCTCCTGTTTGTGGTCCTCGTTAAATATATTTTTTTTTTTCCTTTTCTTAAGGTTACACCCGTAACTGCGTATGTGACGTTGTGCATCTCGACTTATGTTGAGAGGCACAGTCACGTACGTGGGCCTGATGAAGCCAATGAGCAGAAACACGTGTCGTACGGGTTACCATTCTAACTTTTGATTTTACTGTTCATTGCTAGCGGACATGCCCACAATAATTCTCCTCTCTTTTTTTATGTATCGATCCGCGCTAGTTTCTAGCATTTGTTTTTCTTCTCTTGGGCTTATAGGATACCACGACAGTTGGCTATAGTTGCCTCCGTCGGCGACGCTAATTGTTGCCCCCAAAAAAGGGGTCTTTTGGCTGAAGCCACAAATTGGTGCACTGGCTCCTGTTTGTGGTCCTCGTTAAATATATTTTTTTTTCCTTTTCTTAAGGTTACACCCGTAACTGCGTATGTGACGTTGTGCATCTCGACTTATGTTGAGAGGCACAGTCACGTACGTGGGCCTGATGAAGCCAATGAGCAGAAACACGTGTCGTACGGGTTACCATTCTAACTTTTCATTTTACTGTTCATTGCTAGCGGACATGCCCACAATAATTCTCCTCTCTTTTTTTATGTATCGATCCGCGCTAGTTTCTAGCATTTGTTTTTCTTCTCTTGGGCTTATAGGATACCACGACAGTTGGCTATAGTTGCCTCCGTCGGCGACGCTAATTGTTGCCCCCAAAAAAGGGGTCTTTTGGCTGAAGCCACAAATTGGTGCACTGGCTCCTGTTTGTGGTCCTCGTTAAATATATTTTTTTTTTCCTTTTCTTAAGGTTACACCCGTAACTGCGTATGTGACGTTGTGCATCTCGACTTATGTTGAGAGGCACAGTCACGTACGTGGGCCTGATGAAGCCAATGAGCAGAAACACGTGTCGTACGGGTTACCATTCTAACTTTTCATTTTACTGTTCATTGCTAGCGGACATGCCCACAATAATTCTCCTCTCTTTTTTTATGTATCGATCCGCGCTAGTTTCTAGCATTTGTTTTTCTTCTCTTGGGCTTATAGGATACCACGACAGTTGGCTATAGTTGCCTCCGTCGGCGACGCTAATTGTTGCCCCCAAAAAAGGGGTCTTTTGGCTGAAGCCACAAATTGGTGCACTGGCTCCTGTTTGTGGTCCTCGTTAAATATATATTTTTTTTTCCTTTTCTTAAGGTTACACCCGTAACTGCGTATGTGACGTTGTGCATCTCGACTTATGTTGAGAGGCACAGTCACGTACGTGGGCCTGATGAAGCCAATGAGCAGAAACACGTGTCGTACGGGTTACCATTCTAACTTTTCATTTTACTGTTCATTGCTAGCGGACATGCCCACAATAATTCTCCTCTCTTTTTTTATGTATCGATCCGCGCTAGTTTCTAGCATTTGTTTTTCTTCTCTTGGGCTTATAGGATACCACGACAGTTGGCTATAGTTGCCTCCGTCGGCGACGCTAATTGTTGCCCCCAAAAAAGGGGTCTTTTGGCTGAAGCCACAAATTGGTGCACTGGCTCCTGTTTGTGGTCCTCGTTAAATATATTTTTTTTTTTCCTTTTCTTAAGGTTACACC
Source organism: Philopedon plagiatum (assembly GCA_963971165.1). Taxonomy (NCBI): domain Eukaryota; kingdom Metazoa; phylum Arthropoda; class Insecta; order Coleoptera; family Curculionidae; genus Philopedon; species Philopedon plagiatum. Next base: position 228,243 of record CAXARB010000063.1, on the reverse strand, counting down.
CGTAACTGCGTATGTGACGTTGTGCATCTCGACTTATGTTGAGAGGCACAGTCACGTACGTGGGCCTGATGAAGCCAATGAGCAGAAACACGTGTCGTACGGGTTACCATTCTAACTTTTCATTTTACTGTTCATTGCTAGCGGACATGCCCACAATAATTCTCCTCTCTTTTTTTATGTATCGATCCGCGCTAGTTTCTAGCATTTGTTTTTCTTCTCTTGGGCTTATAGGATACCACGACAGTTGGCTATAGTTGCCTCCGTCGGCGACGCTAATTGTTGCCCCCAAAAAAGGGGTCTTTTGGCTGAAGCCACAAATTGGTGCACTGGCTCCTGTTTGTGGTCCTCGTTAAATATATTTTTTTTTCCTTTTCTTAAGGTTACACCCGTAACTGCGTATGTGACGTTGTGCATCTCGACTTATGTTGAGAGGCACAGTCACGTACGTGGGCCTGATGAAGCCAATGAGCAGAAACACGTGTCGTACGGGTTACCATTCTAACTTTTCATTTTACTGTTCATTGCTAGCGGACATGCCCACAATAATTCTCCTCTCTTTTTTTATGTATCGATCCGCGCTAGTTTCTAGCATTTGTTTTTCTTCTCTTGGGCTTATAGGATACCACGACAGTTGGCTATAGTTGCCTCCGTCGGCGACGCTAATTGTTGCCCCCAAAAAAGGGGTCTTTTGGCTGAAGCCACAAATTGGTGCACTGGCTCCTGTTTGTGGTCCTCGTTAAATATATTTTTTTTTCCTTTTCTTAAGGTTACACCCGTAACTGCGTATGTGACGTTGTGCATCTCGACTTATGTTGAGAGGCACAGTCACGTACGTGGGCCTGATGAAGCCAATGAGCAGAAACACGTGTCGTACGGGTTACCATTCTAACTTTTCATTTTACTGTTCATTGCTAGCGGACATGCCCACAATAATTCTCCTCTCTTTTTTTATGTATCGATCCGCGCTAGTTTCTAGCATTTGTTTTTCTTCTCTTGGGCTTATAGGATACCACGACAGTTGGCTATAGTTGCCTCCGTCGGCGACGCTAATTGTTGCCCCCAAAAAAGGGGTCTTTTGGCTGAAGCCACAAATTGGTGCACTGGCTCCTGTTTGTGGTCCTCGTTAAATATATTTTTTTTTTCCTTTTCTTAAGGTTACACCCGTAACTGCGTATGTGACGTTGTGCATCTCGACTTATGTTGAGAGGCACAGTCACGTACGTGGGCCTGATGAAGCCAATGAGCAGAAACACGTGTCGTACGGGTTACCATTCTAACTTTTCATTTTACTGTTCATTGCTAGCGGACATGCCCACAATAATTCTCCTCTCTTTTTTTATGTATCGATCCGCGCTAGTTTCTAGCATTTGTTTTTCTTCTCTTGGGCTTATAGGATACCACGACAGTTGGCTATAGTTGCCTCCGTCGGCGACGCTAATTGTTGCCCCCAAAAAAGGGGTCTTTTGGCTGAAGCCACAAATTGGTGCACTGGCTCCTGTTTGTGGTCCTCGTTAAATATATTTTTTTTTCCTTTTCTTAAGGTTACACCCGTAACTGCGTATGTGACGTTGTGCATCTCGACTTATGTTGAGAGGCACAGTCACGTACGTGGGCCTGATGAAGCCAATGAGCAGAAACACGTGTCGTACGGGTTACCATTCTAACTTTTCATTTTACTGTTCATTGCTAGCGGACATGCCCACAATAATTCTCCTCTCTTTTTTTATGTATCGATCCGCGCTAGTTTCTAGCATTTGTTTTTCTTCTCTTGGGCTTATAGGATACCACGACAGTTGGCTATAGTTGCCTCCGTCGGCGACGCTAATTGTTGCCCCCAAAAAAGGGGTCTTTTGGCTGAAGCCACAAATTGGTGCACTGGCTCCTGTTTGTGGTCCTCGTTAAATATATTTTTTTTTTTCCTTTTCTTAAGGTTACACCCGTAACTGCGTATGTGACGTTGTGCATCTCGACTTATGTTGAGAGGCACAGTCACGTACGTGGGCCTGATGAAGCCAATGAGCAGAAACACGTGTCGTACGGGTTACCATTCTAACTTTTCATTTTACTGTTCATTGCTAGCGGACATGCCCACAATAATTCTCCTCTCTTTTTTTATGTATCGATCCGTGCTAGTTTCTAGCATTTGTTTTTCTTCTCTTGGGCTTATAGGATACCACGACAGTTGGCTATAGTTGCCTCCGTCGGCGACGCTAATTGTTGCCCCCAAAAAAGGGGGTCTTTTGGCTGAAGCCACAAATTGGTGCACTGGCTCCTGTTTGTGGTCCTCGTTAAATATATTTTTTTTTTTTCCTTTTCTTAAGGTTACACCCGTAACCGTATGTGACGTTGTGCATCTCGACTTATGTTGAGAGGCACAGTCACGTACGTGGGCCTGATGAAGCCAATGAGCAGAAACACGTGTCGTACGGGTTACCATTCTAACTTTTCATTTTACTGTTCATTGCTAGCGGACATGCCCACAATAATTCTCCTCTCTTTTTTTATGTATCGATCCGCGCTAGTTTCTAGCATTTGTTTTTCTTCTCTTGGGCTTATAGGATACCACGACAGTTGGCTATAGTTGCCTCCGTCGGCGACGCTAATTGTTGCCCCCAAAAAAGGGGTCTTTTGGCTGAAGCCACAAATTGGTGCACTGGCTCCTGTTTGTGGTCCTCGTTAAATATATTTTTTTTTTCCTTTTCTTAAGGTTACACCCGTAACTGCGTATGTGACGTTGTGCATCTCGACTTATGTTGAGAGGCACAGTCACGTACGTGGGCCTGATGAAGCCAATGAGCAGAAACACGTGTCGTACGGGTTACCATTCTAACTTTTCATTTTACTGTTCATTGCTAGCGGACATGCCCACAATAATTCTCCTCTCTTTTTTTATGTATCGATCCGCGCTAGTTTCTAGCATTTGTTTTTCTTCTCTTGGGCTTATAGGATACCACGACAGTTGGCTATAGTTGCCTCCGTCGGCGACGCTAATTGTTGCCCCCAAAAAAGGGGTCTTTTGGCTGAAGCCACAAATTGGTGCACTGGCTCCTGTTTGTGGTCCTCGTTAAATATATTTTTTGTTTCCTTTTCTTAAGGTTACACCCGTAACTGCGTATGTGACGTTGTGCATCTCGACTTATGTTGAGAGGCACAGTCACGTACGTGGGCCTGATGAAGCCAATGAGCAGAAACACGTGTCGTACGGGTTACCATTCTAACTTTTCATTTTACTGTTCATTGCTAGCGGACATGCCCACAATAATTCTCCTCTCTTTTTTTATGTATCGATCCGCGCTAGTTTCTAGCATTTGTTTTTCTTCTCTTGGGCTTATAGGATACCACGACAGTTGGCTATAGTTGCCTCCGTCGGCGACGCTAATTGTTGCCCCCAAAAAAGGGGTCTTTTGGCTGAAGCCACAAATTGGTGCACTGGCTCCTGTTTGTGGTCCTCGTTAAATATATTTTTTTTTTCCTTTTCTTAAGGTTACACCCGTAACTGCGTATGTGACGTTGTGCATCTCGACTTATGTTGAGAGGCACAGTCACGTACGTGGGCCTGATGAAGCCAATGAGCAGAAACACGTGTCGTACGGGTTACCATTCTAACTTTTCATTTTACTGTTCATTGCTAGCGGACATGCCCACAATAATTCTCCTCTCTTTTTTTATGTATCGATCCGCGCTAGTTTCTAGCATTTGTTTTTCTTCTCTTGGGCTTATAGGATACCACGACAGTTGGCTATAGTTGCCTCCGTCGGCGACGCTAATTGTTGCCCCCAAAAAAAGGGGTCTTTTGGCTGAAGCCACAAATTGGTGCACTGGCTCCTGTTTGTGGTCCTCGTTAAATATATTTTTTTTTTCCTTTTCTTAAGGTTACACCCGTAACTGCGTATGTGACGTTGTGCATCTCGACTTATGTTGAGAGGCACAGTCACGTACGTGGGCCTGATGAAGCCAATGAGCAGAAACACGTGTCGTACGGGTTACCATTCTAACTTTTCATTTTACTGTTCATTGCTAGCGGACATGCCCACAATAATTCTCCTCTCTTTTTTTATGTATCGATCCGCGCTAGTTTCTAGCATTTGTTTTTCTTCTCTTGGGCTTATAGGATACCACGACAGTTGGCTATAGTTGCCTCCGTCGGCGACGCTAATTGTTGCCCCCCAAAAAAGTGGTCTTTTGGCTGAAGCCACAAATTGGTGCACTGGCTCCTGTTTGTGGTCCTCGTTAAATATATTTTTTTTTTCCTTTTCTTAAGGTTACACCCGTAACTGCGTATGTGACGTTGTGCATCTCGACTTATGTTGAGAGGCACAGTCACGTACGTGGGCCTGATGAAGCCAATGAGCAGAAACACGTGTCGTACGGGTTACCATTCTAACTTTTCATTTTACTGTTCATTGCTAGCGGACATGCCCACAATAATTCTCCTCTCTTTTTTTATGTATCGATCCGCGCTAGTTTCTAGCATTTGTTTTTCTTCTCTTGGGCTTATAGGATACCACGACAGTTGGCTATAGTTGCCTCCGTCGGCGACGCTAATTGTTGCCCCCAAAAAAGGGGTCTTTTGGCTGAAGCCACAAATTGGTGCACTGGCTCCTGTTTGTGGTCCTCGTTAAATATATTTTTTTTTTTCCTTTTCTTAAGGTTACACCCGTAACTGCGTATGTGACGTTGTGCATCTCGACTTATGTTGAGAGGCACAGTCACGTACGTGGGCCTGATGAAGCCAATGAGCAGAAACACGTGTCGTACGGGTTACCATTCTAACTTTTCATTTTACTGTTCATTGCTAGCGGACATGCCCACAATAATTCTCCTCTCTTTTTTTATGTATCGATCCGCGCTAGTTTCTAGCATTTGTTTTTCTTCTCTTGGGCTTATAGGATACCACGACAGTTGGCTATAGTTGCCTCCGTCGGCGACGCTAATTGTTGCCCCCAAAAAAGGGGTCTTTTGGCTGAAGCCACAAATTGGTGCACTGGCTCCTGTTTGTGGTCCTCGTTAAATATATTTTTTTTTTTCCTTTTCTTAAGGTTACACCCGTAACTGCGTATGTGACGTTGTGCATCTCGACTTATGTTGAGAGGCACAGTCACGTACGTGGGCCTGATGAAGCCAATGAGCAGAAACACGTGTCGTACGGGTTACCATTCTAACTTTTCATTTTACTGTTCATTGCTAGCGGACATGCCCACAATAATTCTCCTCTCTTTTTTTATGTATCGATCCGCGCTAGTTTCTAGCATTTGTTTTTCTTCTCTTGGGCTTATAGGATACCACGACAGTTGGCTATAGTTGCCTCCGTCGGCGACGCTAATTATTGCCCCCAAAAAGGGGTCTTTTGGCTGAAGCCACAAATTGGTGCACTGGCTCCTGTTTGTGGTCCTCGTTAAATATATTTTTTTTTTTCCTTTTCTTAAGGTTACACCCGTAACTGCGTATGTGACGTTGTGCATCTCGACTTATGTTGAGAGGCACAGTCACGTACGTGGGCCTGATGAAGCCAATGAGCAGAAACACGTGTCGTACGGGTTACCATTCTAACTTTTCATTTTACTGTTCATTGCTAGCGGACATGCCCACAATAATTCTCCTCTCTTTTTTTATGTATCGATCCGCGCTAGTTTCTAGCATTTGTTTTTCTTCTCTTGGGCTTATAGGATACCACGACAGTTGGCTATAGTTGCCTCCGTCGGCGACGCTAATTGTTGCCCCCAAAAAAGGGGTCTTTTGGCTGAAGCCACAAATTGGTGCACTGGCTCCTGTTTGTGGTCCTCGTTAAATATATTTTTTTTTTCCTTTTCTTAAGGTTACACCCGTAACTGCGTATGTGACGTTGTGCATCTCGACTTATGTTGAGAGGCACAGTCACGTACGTGGGCCTGATGAAGCCAATGAGCAGAAACACGTGTCGTACGGGTTACCATTCTAACTTTTCATTTTACTGTTCATTGCTAGCGGACATGCCCACAATAATTCTCCTCTCTTTTTTTATGTATCGATCCGCGCTAGTTTCTAGCATTTGTTTTTCTTCTCTTGGGCTTATAGGATACCACGACAGTTGGCTATAGTTGCCTCCGTCGGCGACGCTAATTATTGCCCCCAAAAAGGGGTCTTTTGGCTGAAGCCACAAATTGGTGCACTGGCTCCTGTTTGTGGTCCTCGTTAAATATATATTTTTTTTTCCTTTTCTTAAGGTTACACCCGTAACTGCGTATGTGACGTTGTGCATCTCGACTTATGTTGAGAGGCACAGTCACGTACGTGGGCCTGATGAAGCCAATGAGCAGAAACACGTGTCGTACGGGTTACCATTCTAACTTTTCATTTTACTGTTCATTGCTAGCGGACATGCCCACAATAATTCTCCTCTCTTTTTTTATGTATCGATCCGCGCTAGTTTCTAGCATTTGTTTTTCTTCTCTTGGGCTTATAGGATACCACGACAGTTGGCTATAGTTGCCTCCGTCGGCGACGCTAATTGTTGCCCCCAAAAAGGGGTCTTTTGGCTGAAGCCACAAATTGGTGCACTGGCTCCTGTTTGTGGTCCTCGTTAAATATATTTTTTTTTTTCCTTTTCTTAAGGTTACACCCGTAACTGCGTATGTGACGTTGTGCATCTCGACTTATGTTGAGAGGCACAGTCCACGTACGTGGGCCTGATGAAGCCAATGAGCAGAAACACGTGTCGTACGGGTTACCATTCTAACTTTTCATTTTACTGTTCATTGCTAGCGGACATGCCCACAATAATTCTCCTCTCTTTTTTTATGTATCGATCCGCGCTAGTTTCTAGCATTTGTTTTTCTTCTCTTGGGCTTATAGGATACCACGACAGTTGGCTATAGTTGCCTCCGTCGGCGACGCTAATTGTTGCCCCCAAAAAAGGGGTCTTTTGGCTGAAGCCACAAATTGGTGCACTGGCTCCTGTTTGTGGTCCTCGTTAAATATATTTTTTTTTTCCTTTTCTTAAGGTTACACCCGTAACTGCGTATGTGACGTTGTGCATCTCGACTTATGTTGAGAGGCACAGTCACGTACGTGGGCCTGATGAAGCCAATGAGCAGAAACACGTGTCGTACGGGTTACCATTCTAACTTTTCATTTTACTGTTCATTGCTAGCGGACATGCCCACAATAATTCTCCTCTCTTTTTTTATGTATCGATCCGCGCTAGTTTCTAGCATTTGTTTTTCTTCTCTTGGGCTTATAGGATACCACGACAGTTGGCTATAGTTGCCTCCGTCGGCGACGCTAATTGTTGCCCCCAAAAAAGGGGTCTTTTGGCTGAAGCCACAAATTGGTGCACTGGCTCCTGTTTGTGGTCCTCGTTAAATATATTTTTTTTTTCCTTTTCTTAAGGTTACACCCGTAACTGCGTATGTGACGTTGTGCATCTCGACTTATGTTGAGAGGCACAGTCACGTACGTGGGCCTGATGAAGCCAATGAGCAGAAACACGTGTCGTACGGGTTACCATTCTAACTTTTCATTTTACTGTTCATTGCTAGCGGACATGCCCACAATAATTCTCCTCTCTTTTTTTATGTATCGATCCGCGCTAGTTTCTAGCATTTGTTTTTCTTCTCTTGGGCTTATAGGATACCACGACAGTTGGCTATAGTTGCCTCCGTCGGCGACGCTAATTGTTGCCCCCAAAAAAGGGGTCTTTTGGCTGAAGCCACAAATTGGTGCACTGGCTCCTGTTTGTGGTCCTCGTTAAATATATTTTTTTTTTCCTTTTCTTAAGGTTACACCCGTAACTGCGTATGTGACGTTGTGCATCTCGACTTATGTTGAGAGGCACAGTCACGTACGTGGGCCTGATGAAGCCAATGAGCAGAAACACGTGTCGTACGGGTTACCATTCTAACTTTTCATTTTACTGTTCATTGCTAGCGGACATGCCCACAATAATTCTCCTCTCTTTTTTTATGTATCGATCCGCGCTAGTTTCTAGCATTTGTTTTTCTTCTCTTGGGCTTATAGGATACCACGACAGTTGGCTATAGTTGCCTCCGTCGGCGACGCTAATTGTTGCCCCCAAAAAAGGGGTCTTTTGGCTGAAGCCACAAATTGGTGCACTGGCTCCTGTTTGTGGTCCTCGTTAAATATATTTTTTTTTTCCTTTTCTTAAGGTTACACCCGTAACTGCGTATGTGACGTTGTGCATCTCGACTTATGTTGAGAGGCACAGTCACGTACGTGGGCCTGATGAAGCCAATGAGCAGAAACACGTGTCGTACGGGTTACCATTCTAACTTTTCATTTTACTGTTCATTGCTAGCGGACATGCCCACAATAATTCTCCTCTCTTTTTTTATGTATCGATCCGCGCTAGTTTCTAGCATTTGTTTTTCTTCTCTTGGGCTTATAGGATACCACGACAGTTGGCTATAGTTGCCTCCGTCGGCGACGCTAATTGTTGCCCCCAAAAAAGGGGTCTTTTGGCTGAAGCCACAAATTGGTGCACTGGCTCCTGTTTGTGGTCCTCGTTAAATATATTTTTTTTTTCCTTTTCTTAAGGTTACACCCGTAACTGCGTATGTGACGTTGTGCATCTCGACTTATGTTGAGAGGCACAGTCACGTACGTGGGCCTGATGAAGCCAATGAGCAGAAACACGTGTCGTACGGGTTACCATTCTAACTTTTCATTTTACTGTTCATTGCTAGCGGACATGCCCACAATAATTCTCCTCTCTTTTTTTATGTATCGATCCGCGCTAGTTTCTAGCATTTGTTTTTCTTCTCTTGGGCTTATAGGATACCACGACAGTTGGCTATAGTTGCCTCCGTCGGCGACGCTAATTGTTGCCCCCAAAAAAGGGGTCTTTTGGCTGAAGCCACAAATTGGTGCACTGGCTCCTGTTTGTGGTCCTCGTTAAATATATTTTTTTTTCCTTTTCTTAAGGTTACACCCGTAACTGCGTATGTGACGTTGTGCATCTCGACTTATGTTGAGAGGCACAGTCACGTACGTGGGCCTGATGAAGCCAATGAGCAGAAACACGTGTCGTACGGGTTACCATTCTAACTTTTCATTTTACTGTTCATTGCTAGCGGACATGCCCACAATAATTCTCCTCTCTTTTTTTATGTATCGATCCGCGCTAGTTTCTAGCATTTGTTTTTCTTCTCTTGGGCTTATAGGATACCACGACAGTTGGCTATAGTTGCCTCCGTCGGCGACGCTAATTGTTGCCCCCAAAAAAGGGGTCTTTTGGCTGAAGCCACAAATTGGTGCACTGGCTCCTGTTTGTGGTCCTCGTTAAATATATTTTTTTTTTCCTTTTCTTAAGGTTACACCCGTAACTGCGTATGTGACGTTGTGCATCTCGACTTATGTTGAGAGGCACAGTCACGTACGTGGGCCTGATGAAGCCAATGAGCAGAAACACGTGTCGTACGGGTTACCATTCTAACTTTTCATTTTACTGTTCATTGCTAGCGGACATGCCCACAATAATTCTCCTCTCTTTTTTTATGTATCGATCCGCGCTAGTTTCTAGCATTTGTTTTTCTTCTCTTGGGCTTATAGGATACCACGACAGTTGGCTATAGTTGCCTCCGTCGGCGACGCTAATTGTTGCCCCCAAAAAAGGGGTCTTTTGGCTGAAGCCACAAATTGGTGCACTGGCTCCTGTTTGTGGTCCTCGTTAAATATATTTTTTTTTTCCTTTTCTTAAGGTTACACCCGTAACTGCGTATGTGACGTTGTGCATCTCGACTTATGTTGAGAGGCACAGTCACGTACGTGGGCCTGATGAAGCCAATGAGCAGAAACACGTGTCGTACGGGTTACCATTCTAACTTTTCATTTTACTGTTCATTGCTAGCGGACATGCCCACAATAATTCTCCTCTCTTTTTTTATGTATCGATCCGCGCTAGTTTCTAGCATTTGTTTTTCTTCTCTTGGGCTTATAGGATACCACGACAGTTGGCTATAGTTGCCTCCGTCGGCGACGCTAATTGTTGCCCCCAAAAAAGGGGTCTTTTGGCTGAAGCCACAAATTGGTGCACTGGCTCCTGTTTGTGGTCCTCGTTAAATATATTTTTTTTTTCCTTTTCTTAAGGTTACACCCGTAACTGCGTATGTGACGTTGTGCATCTCGACTTATGTTGAGAGGCACAGTCACGTACGTGGGCCTGATGAAGCCAATGAGCAGAAACACGTGTCGTACGGGTTACCATTCTAACTTTTCATTTTACTGTTCATTGCTAGCGGACATGCCCACAATAATTCTCCTCTCTTTTTTTATGTATCGATCCGCGCTAGTTTCTAGCATTTGTTTTTCTTCTCTTGGGCTTATAGGATACCACGACAGTTGGCTATAGTTGCCTCCGTCGGCGACGCTAATTGTTGCCCCCAAAAAAGGGGTCTTTTGGCTGAAGCCACAAATTGGTGCACTGGCTCCTGTTTGTGGTCCTCGTTAAATATATTTTTTTTTTCCTTTTCTTAAGGTTACACCCGTAACTGCGTATGTGACGTTGTGCATCTCGACTTATGTTGAGAGGCACAGTCACGTACGTGGGCCTGATGAAGCCAATGAGCACAAACACGTGTCGTACGGGTTACCATTCTAACTTTTCATTTTACTGTTCATTGCTAGCGGACATGCCCACAATAATTCTCCTCTCTTTTTTTATGTATCGATCCGCGCTAGTTTCTAGCATTTGTTTTTCTTCTCTTGGGCTTATAGGATACCACGACAGTTGGCTATAGTTGCCTCCGTCGGCGACGCTAATTGTTGCCCCCAAAAAAGGGGTCTTTTGGCTGAAGCCACAAATTGGTGCACTGGCTCCTGTTTGTGGTCCTCGTTAAATATATTTTTTTTTTTTTTCCTTTTCTTAAGGTTACACCCGTAACTGCGTATGTGACGTTGTGCATCTCGACTTATGTTGAGAGGCACAGTCACGTACGTGGGCCTGATGAAGCCAATGAGCAGAAACACGTGTCGTACGGGTTACCATTCTAACTTTTCATTTTACTGTTCATTGCTAGCGGACATGCCCACAATAATTCTCCTCTCTTTTTTTATGTATCGATCCGCGCTAGTTTCTAGCATTTGTTTTTCTTCTCTTGGGCTTATAGGATACCACGACAGTTGGCTATAGTTGCCTCCGTCGGCGACGCTAATTGTTGCCCCCAAAAAAGGGGTCTTTTGGCTGAAGCCACAAATTGGTGCACTGGCTCCTGTTTGTGGTCCTCGTTAAATATATTTTTTTTTTTCCTTTTCTTAAGGTTACACCCGTAACTGCGTATGTGACGTTGTGCATCTCGACTTATGTTGAGAGGCACAGTCACGTACGTGGGCCTGATGAAGCCAATGAGCAGAAACACGTGTCGTACGGGTTACCATTCTAACTTTTCATTTTACTGTTCATTGCTAGCGGACATGCCCACAATAATTCTCCTCTCTTTTTTTATGTATCGATCCGCGCTAGTTTCTAGCATTTGTTTTTCTTCTCTTGGGCTTATAGGATACCACGACAGTTGGCTATAGTTGCCTCCGTCGGCGACGCTAATTGTTGCCCCCAAAAAAGGGGTCTTTTGGCTGAAGCCACAAATTGGTGCACTGGCTCCTGTTTGTGGTCCTCGTTAAATATATTTTTTTTTTCCTTTTCTTAAGGTTACACCCGTAACTGCGTATGTGACGTTGTGCATCTCGACTTATGTTGAGAGGCACAGTCACGTACGTGGGCCTGATGAAGCCAATGAGCAGAAACACGTGTCGTACGGGTTACCATTCTAACTTTTCATTTTACTGTTCATTGCTAGCGGACATGCCCACAATAATTCTCCTCTCTTTTTTTATGTATCGATCCGCGCTAGTTTCTAGCATTTGTTTTTCTTCTCTTGGGCTTATAGGATACCACGACAGTTGGCTATAGTTGCCTCCGTCGGCGACGCTAATTGTTGCCCCCAAAAAAGGGGTCTTTTGGCTGAAGCCACAAATCGGTGCACTGGCTCCTGTTTGTGGTCCTCGTTAAATATATTTTTTTTTTCCTTTTCTTAAGGTTACACCCGTAACTGCGTATGTGACGTTGTGCATCTCGACTTATGTTGAGAGGCACAGTCACGTACGTGGGCCTGATGAAGCCAATGAGCAGAAACACGTGTCGTACGGGTTACCATTCTAACTTTTCATTTTACTGTTCATTGCTAGCGGACATGCCCACAATAATTCTCCTCTCTTTTTTTATGTATCGATCCGCGCTAGTTTCTAGCATTTGTTTTTCTTCTCTTGGGCTTATAGGATACCACGACAGTTGGCTATAGTTGCCTCCGTCGGCGACGCTAATTGTTGCCCCCAAAAAAGGGGTCTTTTGGCTGAAGCCACAAATTGGTGCACTGGCTCCTGTTTGTGGTCCACGTTAAATATATTTTTTTTTTCCTTTTCTTAAGGTTACACCCGTAACTGCGTATGTGACGTTGTGCATCTCGACTTATGTTGAGAGGCACAGTCACGTACGTGGGCCTGATGAAGCCAATGAGCAGAAACACGTGTCGTACGGGTTACCATTCTAACTTTTCATTTTACTGTTCATTGCTAGCGGACATGCCCACAATAATTCTCCTCTCTTTTTTTATGTATCGATCCGCGCTAGTTTCTAGCATTTGTTTTTCTTCTCTTGGGCTTATAGGATACCACGACAGTTGGCTATAGTTGCCTCCGTCGGCGACGCTAATTGTTGCCCCCAAAAAAGGGGTCTTTTGGCTGAAGCCACAAATTGGTGCACTGGCTCCTGTTTGTGGTCCTCGTTAAATATTTTTTTTTTTTTCCTTTTCTTAAGGTTACACCCGTAACTGCGTATGTGACGTTGTGCATCTCGACTTATGTTGAGAGGCACAGTCACGTACGTGGGCCTGATGAAGCCAATGAGCAGAAACACGTGTCGTACGGGTTACCATTCTAACTTTTCATTTTACTGTTCATTGCTAGCGGACATGCCCACAATAATTCTCCTCTCTTTTTTTTATGTATCGATCCGCGCTAGTTTCTAGCATTTGTTTTTCTTCTCTTGGGCTTATAGGATACCACGACAGTTGGCTATAGTTGCCTCCGTCGGCGACGCTAATTGTTGCCCCCAAAAAAGGGGTCTTTTGGCTGAAGCCACAAATTGGTGCACTGGCTCCTGTTTGTGGTCCTCGTTAAATATATTATTGTTTTTTCCTTTTCCTAAGGTTACACCCGTAACTGCGTATGTGACGTTGTGCATCTCGACTTATGTTGAGAGGCACAGTCACGTACGTGGGCCTGATGAAGCCAATGAGCAGAAACACGTGTCGTACGGGTTACCATTCTAACTTTTCATTTTACTGTTCATTGCTAGCGGACATGCCCACAATAATTCTCCTCTCTTTTTTTATGTATCGATCCGCGCTAGTTTCTAGCATTTGTTTTTCTTCTCTTGGGCTTATAGGATACCACGACAGTTGGCTATAGTTGCCTCCGTCGGCGACGCTAATTGTTGCCCCCAAAAAAGGGGTCTTTTGGCTGAAGCCACAAATTGGTGCACTGGCTCCTGTTTGTGGTCCTCGTTAAATATATTTTTTTTTTTTCCTTTTCTTAAGGTTACACCCGTAACTGCGTATGTGACGTTGTGCATCTCGACTTATGTTGAGAGGCACAGTCACGTACGTGGGCCTGATGAAGCCAATGAGCAGAAACACGTGTCGTACGGGTTACCATTCTAACTTTTCATTTTACTGTTCATTGCTAGCGGACATGCCCACAATAATTCTCCTCTCTTTTTTTATGTATCGATCCGCGCTAGTTTCTAGCATTTGTTTTTCTTCTCTTGGGCTTATAGGATACCACGACAGTTGGCTATAGTTGCCTCCGTCGGCGACGCTAATTGTTGCCCCCAAAAAAGGGGTCTTTTGGCTGAAGCCACAAATTGGTGCACTGGCTCCTGTTTGTGGTCCTCGTTAAATATATTTTTTTTTTTCCTTTTCTTAAGGTTACACCCGTAACTGCGTATGTGACGTTGTGCATCTCGACTTATGTTGAGAGGCACAGTCACGTACGTGGGCCTGATGAAGCCAATGAGCAGAAACACGTGTCGTACGGGTTACCATTCTAACTTTTCATTTTACTGTTCATTGCTAGCGGACATGCCCACAATAATTCTCCTCTCTTTTTTTATGTATCGATCCGCGCTAGTTTCTAGCATTTGTTTTTCTTCTCTTGGGCTTATAGGATACCACGACAGTTGGCTATAGTTGCCTCCGTCGGCGACGCTAATTGTTGCCCCCAAAAAAGGGGTCTTTTGGCTGAAGCCACAAATTGGTGCACTGGCTCCTGTTTGTGGTCCTCGTTAAATATATTTTTTTTTTTTCCTTTTCTTAAGGTTACACCCGTAACTGCGTATGTGACGTTGTGCATCTCGACTTATGTTGAGAGGCACAGTCACGTACGTGGGCCTGATGAAGCCAATGAGCAGAAACACGTGTCGTACGGGTTACCATTCTAACTTTTCATTTTACTGTTCATTGCTAGCGGACATGCCCACAATAATTCTCCTCTCTTTTTTTATGTATCGATCCGCGCTAGTTTCTAGCATTTGTTTTTATATATATATATATATATATATATATATATATATATATATATATATATATATATATATCTATGTATATATATATATATATATATATATATATATATATATATATATATATATATATATATATATATATATATATATATATATATATATATATATATATATATATATATATATATATATATATATATATATATATATATATATATATGAATCGATTATTGTTGAAAGGGCCCAAGCGACATTTTTAGGCGTTTTGAGTTATAATGAAAATTCGGCAGCATTGACCTTCCCGCATCATTTGGTGTTGAAAGGATCCAAGTGCCGATGCACTGTGTGAAATAAATACCAGATGTACTAACGCATTTATTGTTGAAAGGGTGTATGCGACGTCGCTTGGCCCGTTTCAACAACTTATGTACCGGACCGTCGATTACTAATACACAAACGCCGAGCCAAAAAATTGCATAATATGTATCTGAAGGAAGCCGAAAATCGTTGCAAATCTCAGGATAATGTTTTAGTTCTATCATTTGACTATATGCAAAATTTGCACCTACCCGAAATTCCCGTGCAAGATCTTTTTTACCTAACTCAACTGAGTGTTAATGTGTTTGGAATTCATAATTTTAAAACAGGTGAAAGTTTTTTTTTGTATTTTTACCATGGAGGAGAAGCCAGCAAAGGTCCCAGTGAGGTATGTTCATTTTTGGTGCACTATATGGATAATTATGTACCAGCAGCGGTAGAGAATTGCTTTTATTTTGCGACAATTGCCCTGGACAAAATAAAAATCATACAGTGATTAGAATGTGTATGGCTCTAGCCGAAAGTAGATTTAAAAAAGTGGAACAGATATATCCTATCAGAGGGCACTCATTCTTGCCCTGTGATAAAGACTTTGGAATTATTAAAAAACAACTCAAGCATTACGACAGAGTGTTTTCCGTCCACGAATTCACACAACTGATTATTACTTCAAGTGCTAGTAAAAAATTCACTGTAATAGAGGTTAAAAATAATCATATCCTGGATTTTAAAAACTGGTGGCCCAGGATATATATAAAAAATACTGTTTCTTTAGAGACAAACCAAAAAAACATATCACGAAACAAAAAGCAAGCCTTTTCAGTGTCACAATTCCACCACTTTAAGCATGAGGCCTCTAAACCTGGATACGTCACTGCTTCACCGTTTATTAATAGTCCTTTCAACATTCATACTTTTCATTTAAAAATGCCTGAAAAGCACGAACGGCACGCTATAACTATGCCTGCAAATAGGGCATATAAGAGCAAGATTCCAATAGTGGATACTAAAATCATATAAAGCTCAGACTTAAGTATATTCCAGAAGACCAGAGGCCATTCTATGACAATATTGTTGAAAATTGGCCAACAAAGTCAAAAAATTAAGCTAAGTAGTTTTGTTTACTGTTTTTCTGAACTTCTACTTAATAAATACGTTTTATGTACTTCTTTTTGTTTAATTGCTTACATAAGTTGTTGAAAGGGGCTAAGCGACATTAAAAAAAAACAATAAAAAATATATACAAAAAGGTATTATTTATACTATTTTGCATAAAAGTAGTTTATTACTTAGTCTGCTTTGAATTGTTAACAAAAAAACCGTTAAAAAATAATATGCGATGGTTGTAGACAGTTTTTTGCGTTTTTCTCAAAACTAAGAAAATGTCGCTTGGGCCCTTTCAACAATAATCGATTCATATATATATATATATATATATATATATATATATATATATATATATATATATATATATATATATATATATATATATATATATATATATATATGTTATATGCGCTCTTCACCACGTGCCGTGATTGACCTTCAGTCTCACGAGTTATAGCGGTCATATTGCAACACCTCTAAGAATGCATTGTAATCAGTATCCTCGTTTCGCAATGTTCACGAGTCGAAGGTACTGAATCAGCACTAAATTGTATATAAAAACCCATGTTTGCTTTTATCGTAAGTTCATACTCATTTTAGACCGTTACTATGTCCATTTGAAATTCGATATTTAAAGTAAAATAAAAAGTTATAATTTGTTTGATGTAACGAAGAAATAAAGTTTTTTAAAAAGAAGTTTTGTGAAAAAGTGATTTAACAATTTGGCGCAGTCGCTGTAGGATCTGTCAACGCTGCTAGAACACGAGGCTTCCTAACTGGTAACGGCGGATTCCAATCCCTCAACAGAAAGAACCTGCAAACATCGAGACGCTCTCACTTGGCAAACCACGGAAGGAACACCTGGTGAAGCCCCTGGTAGTCAAGGTCAAGAATACGACGCTTCGATGCTGCTGCTAGTATTGTAAGTAGATGAATCATCTCGTTTTTGTTTAAACTGTTGATTTTCTTTTGTGTTAAGAAACTGTTCGATTTTCTAAGTTTCCCTGTTTTACAATATTTCCCGTATTTTTACCGCATATTTTCGAAAAATATTTTATTTTTAAGCAACTTACTACATTTTTGAAAATAAAATAAAAAGTGGCTCCTCCAGCAGATTCTCAAACAACTGCTGCGGCTAACACTCGCCTAGCGGAAATCGAGCCTTACAAACTCTCAGAAATATTTTCTATCGTTCCCGAATCCGAGGGTGAACAGATCTTTTTGGGTACATTTTTGAACGCGTGTGATCATGCCTACAACATGGCAACTACAGATCAAAAAACACTCTTAGTGATTCACATAAAGAATAAATTAAGGGGTAGAGCTGCACAGCTTATAAGCTCTAGAAATCCTAGCTCATATTTAGAGATAAAACAACTTTTAAATCCTCACTTTGGGGATTCTAGGGATCTTTCATCCCTTATTCAAGATTTACAAAGGCTGAAACAACTTTCTAACGAGTCACCGCTTACTTTTTATAATCGGTTACAGGTTTTAAATGCGAAAATGCATGCATTTATACAAAAATCTATTTTAAATCAAGATCAAGAGAAAGCGCAATCGTCTTTAATAGACACTATGGCTCATAATGCATTATTAGTAGGGCTAGAACCTAAGTTAGGGCAACTTATCCGTGCCGGTAACCCTTCTAACCTGTTAGAAGCACAAGCGCGAATCAGGAGAGAACTCCAACTTTCTTATCTCGAATCGAGTAAAACCGACAGACCTAACCCTCCAAGACAAAATTTAACCCCGAGAAGACCACCTCTAAAATGCTTTAATTGTGGCCGCATTGGACACACAGCAAATCAGTGCCGTAGCCAACCAGCACAACGCTTCACTCCGCCTCAAAATTCTAATTTTCAGAGGCCAGTAAATCAAAACCCAACGTCGAATTTTTTGCAACAAAGTAGTGTGCAAAATCAACATCAACCCAAGCCACAACAATATTCCAACAACTTACCCCAAAATCGACCCCCTCTTCCAAATAGGAATCCTAACTTCCGGCCTAATCCACAACGAACTTACCACGTAAATGCCAATGACTACCCACAAGACGAATTTTCATATTACCCCGACAACTACTATTACGGCAACGATTCCCAAGAATATCAAGACCCCAGTAATTACCAACCCTCTTATGCTAGTGACGAATATCCCATGGAACCCTTTAACCAAGAAAATTATCAGGATTTTCTTACGCCCCCTGTCCAACAACACCCACCTGGAGAGAATTATCAAGAAATCGACCCCATGATAGAAATCCAGAACCAAATCCAGACCATGAATTTGGACAACATGGATCCCGGTCTGAATTTCCCAGATCAAAAATTTCTCTAAATCCTCTTTTAACTGTAAATTCAAAAAATCTGTACTACATAAACGACGCTACAAAAAAATTTAAACTTCTAATAGATTCCGGTGCTGAAATATCCATTTTTAAAGAAAACACTGTCAAAAATTATCGCCAAAGATCGCCAGAAAACGTCACGATTCAAGGTATAACCGATCAAAAACTTACTATTAAGGAATCAGCCCTCATCCCTTTTGACGAAGGCAATCCACATAAGGTTTATATTTATAACTTGGACATAGACTTTGACGGCATTTTAGGCCTAGATTTTTTAGAACATTATGAATGCGTAATCGATATTAAATCTAAGCAACTTATTACAGATTTTAAAACAATCCCTTTATTTAAAGTTGACGATATTCAAAATAAAAATAAATTTACAGAAAATGTGTCGTGCAATAAAATTTCAATAGAAGCTCGTACGGAAAGAATTGTTAAATTAAAATGCGACCTTTCTAATACTGACGCTTTACTTAGCGCGCAAGAAAAAGGAAAAGTTAGACTCCCAAATGCTCTAGTCAAAATAAACTCACATGGCGAATTTTACACATCTATTATCAATGCCAACGCGATACCAAAAGAAATTGACTTTTCGGAGTTAACACTAGAACCGGTAGATGACACTGCCGAACCATTCTATAATCTTAACACCGCGAATAAGGAAAAAAATAAATGTCAGCATGACAGAATTTCCTTTATTAATAATCAGCTAAGAACCGAACACCTCAACGAGGACGAAAAAGAACTAATTACTAATTTGTGTTCAGACTTTGCGGACATTTTTTATCTCGAGGGAGACGCCCTGACGTTTACCCACGAAATAAAACATTCGATAGAAACGAATGGCGCTCGTCCTGTCTTTACCAAGTCCTATAGGTATCCTCAAATTCATAAAGAGGAAGTGAAAACTCAAATAAATAAAATGTTACACGAAGATATCATCCAACCCTCCGTCTCACCGTGGTCATCGCCAGTTTGGGTGGTTCCCAAAAAACTGGATGCTTCTGGAAAGCAGAAATGGCGCGTTGTAATCGACTACCGTAAGCTAAACGAGCTGACTGTAGATGATAAATACCCCTTGCCTAACATTTCTGACCTTCTGGATCAGTTAGGAAAGTGCCAATACTTTACGACCCTAGATCTCGCCTCTGGATTCCACCAGATAGAGATTGAACCAACAGACATTTCCAAAACAGCCTTCTCTGTTGAAAATGGCCATTAATTCGTCCGAGTGCCTTTCGGCCTAATTCCACATTCCAGCGTGTCATGGACAATATCCTTCTAGGAATTGAAAATGAGCGTTGCCTAGTATATATGGACGACATAATAATCTATTCTCCAACTATCCATGAACACATTTCCCGTCTTACTGAAGTATTTAAACGCCTTCGGAAAGCAAATCTCAAAATTCAGCCTGACAAATGTGAGTTTCTGAGAAAAGAAGTCGCCTATCTTGGATATCTCATCACTCAAGACGGCGTTAAGCCAAATCCCGCCAAAGTTGATTGCATTCTCAACTTTCCTGAACCAAAAAACTCCAAAAATATCCAGTCTTTCCTAGGACTAGCAGGCTACTACCGCCGATTTATCCCAAATTTTGCCAAGATTTCAAAACCTCTGACGAAGTTATTGAAAAAATAGACCCCTTTCACTTTCGACTCAGATTGTAAATCATCTTTCAATGAGTTAAAACAAGCTCTTGTTTCTAACCCCATTCTAGTCTATCCCAATTTCGAGGAACCCTTTCTTTTAACCACAGACGCAAGCGCATTTGCTATTGGTGCCGTACTTTCACAAGGCCCAGTTGGAAAAGATCTTCCCATTGCATACGCGTCACGAACCCTCTGTAACGCGGAAACAAAATATTCAACCATAGAACGCGAATTACTTGCCATTGTTTGGGCCGTAAAACATTTCCGTCCCTACCTTTTCGGCAGAAAATTCACTCTTATTACGGACCATCGCCCGTTAACATGGTTATTTTCTATTAAAGATCCAGGAAGTCGTCTAGCAAGATGGCGTCTAAAACTGGAAGAGTACGACTAGAAGATAGAGTACAAACCCGGGGAAATAAATAAAAACGCTGACGCACTCTCGCGAATAAAGATAAACTGCTTCCAACAGTGTGCAAAATTTCAGTCTAAAGTTCACGTCTCTAATGAAGATGATAAAAACAGGCCCTCCACTAGCGGTTTACAAAGAAATTCCGACAACGAAGACGAAGACAGCGAAAACGAAACAGACCTCGACAAAATCAAAGAAGAATACAATACTTTTGTCCATCTCTATAAAACAAAATCAATTATCGATTCCTCAAAATTTGAGATTACTAACTCTCAACTTCTGGACAAGTCCCATAAAAACATAGTTACCTTCTTTTGGCATAATAAAATGGAAGATCTCCATTACAAAATTATTGACGATATTTTCGAAGAACATCCCGAGTTTCTCCCCAACCAAATAAACATCCTGTCAAGCAAACCGGTCAAAGATAGGAAATACCTTATCATTCCCTTACGGTTTGACCCCAACAACGTGGTATCCCATTTATTTTACATTTTATACAAGTGCCAAAACCAATTTGATTCGCAAAAACCTACTGTGTAGAAAACAACCTAAATTTACCTATCTTAGAAATTTTTTCATTTATCTTTGATGAAAAAGAAATAAAACTTAAAATATGTCAAAACATTGTCACAACCCCCGATCGCGATCAAATACCCATAATCATAGACCAATACCACACGGGAAAAAATAACTTACATCGCGGAATAAATGAAACTATAAAACGCGTAAAAGAAAAATACAATTGGCCCGGTCTTACTAAAGACGTAGAGAAATTTATAAAAGCATGTGAAATTTGTCAAAAAGTCAAAATTTGTCGAAAAAACCTAACCACCCCTCTTGTAATAACGGAAACGCCAAAAACACCATTCGAAAGAATTAATATCGATATATTTGAATATCCAACGCGAAACTATGCGCGTACGATTAGGGATGAATTAACTAAATTCACTCAAGCATAGCCATTAGGAGATAAAAAGGCCTCAACCGTAGTCAATACTTTATTGGTATTTTTCCAGCATTACGGTACGCCACTAAGAATCCATTGTGAACTTTATGACATAAAGTTAACCTTTTCTAGTGTTAACCACCCACAATCAACGGGTTCGGTAGAAAGATTTCACGCAACTCTTACCGAGATGCTTAGAGCCCATAGGTACGGCAGAAAACCCCGACGAACATCCATTCAATATTCTCCCTTACAACAACACCAAAAATAAAACTCATGGTTTTTCACTGTACGAACTAATTTTTGGACACACGTCCAGTAGACCTCCAGAAACCCTGTATAACCAAAAAGAACTTATCTCAAAGTACATTAGAGATTTAAGTAACCGGATGGAGTACTACTATAAAATCGCGCGAATGAAAACGGAACAGCAAAAGGAAAAAGCAAAAATTAGATTCGACCGATCTGTCTCAGACAAAATTCCCGATTATAAACCCGGAGACAAAGTATACATTAAGGAATCCCAGATAAAAGATAAGGCACAAAATAAATTTAACGGTCCTTTCGAAATCTTAGAAGTTTTCAAAACATCAGCTACCGTGCAAAATCCCCAGACTCAGCAAAAATCCAAAATTAACTTTGATAGATTAAAGCCATACTACGAATAGTCTCCTTCTTTTCAGACTCTTCGGGCTACTATCAGCCACTACATGTCAGTACACTGTAACGTCGATAAATAACACCATGGACTCTTTTTCCATGAAGAAAGCACCATTAAAATATCAAACGATAAATGGACACTGCTTGTCTACAAAGAACTCCAGCCCATCAAAGAAGCCATTTCCAATAACGACAAAATTCTTTCTAATCCGATAAACGTCTTTCAGGCCCCAAAATGCTAGCCTTTAAAGCCGAAATTCAAACCCATATTAGCCTCTTGAAGCAAATTGCTGACTCAGTAAACCTAAACTACAAGGAGGTTATGACGGATACGAAACATTACAATTTTCGAACAAAACGCGGCGTATTTAATGGCATAGGTACTGTTTGGAAATCAATAACCGGTAACTTAGACGCATCGGATGGCGAATATTTCAACGAGTGCATAGAAAAAGTGACTCACGACGAACGACAAATCGAAAATCTATTAAAAAATCAAATTTCGGTAACGACGTCTGTTATTAAAAACTTTAATTCAACCCTTCAAAAACTTCAAATAGACGAAGAAACCTTTAATAATGACATAGTAAAAATTCGCGAAGCTATTTTCAACATTTCTGATGTTATGGTCTTTTATGAAGGTCAATTACAAATAGTGAACCTGTGTGAATCATTAATGAAAAGTTATGTATTCTTGGAAGACTCTCTTAACGATATATTAGATGCGATAACTTTTGCTCGCTTAAAAATTCTACATAGTTCAATTATCACCCCTAGAGATCTTGTAGCCTCTTTGCAGGAAACTCGTTCCCTAGTAAAAAATAATTTACCATTACCCACGTATGGATCTAATATTGCGGAATATCTAGAAATTATACAATTAGAAGCATACCAATCAGATTCAAAAATAATTTTTGTTTTAAAAATTCCTCTAACTGATCATGAAACCTATACTTTGTACCATCTGTATCCAATCCCAATCCTAGATAATCGCACAGGTCTTCATCACATTTTACCTACAACTCAAAAATATATTGCGCGTGATGATGATTCATTGCTCTACATATCTTTTCAAAATCTGGATAACTGTATGCAACTAGGAACCAACACCAAGATCTGCTCCGACGTGCTTCCGTATCCCATTGATAGCGATGCCATGTGTGAAGCACAACTACTCAAACACCTCAGTAAACTGCCAAAAACCTGCCAAACTTCACTCCTTTTTGCCAAAGAGTACAATGTTTAGGAACTAAGCCAAAACTACTGGTTAGTCACCGTTTCTGACCCTTTGCCTGTGACAATAAAATGTGAAAGTAAGAACGTTGTCACCAAGTTACTAAACACCAACTCCTTACTGAAGCTGCAACCAGGTTGTACCGCCTTTATTGGAAACACAAGGGTACATGCCAAATATCCCGTTGACAAGTACAAAAATGTTACTTACCAAAATCACCCGGTAATCATACCTTATGATTGCTGTAGTCACCTACCCGAAAAAACACACATTCCCGAGCTAAAGCCGCTGAAGCTTAACAAAATTGATGTAGAAGACTTGAACATTGCCCAGCATAAACTTAATCAGTACTCCGACGAATTGGACAGACTGATTAACGAACCCTTCGTGACCAAGCATCTCCATTGGTTCACAATACTCACCATCACATTAACTGCCGTCCTGGCTACCCTCTACGTCCTCTACAAATATAGGCGCAGAAGACCCCGGAGAATTGGAATGGCCATCACGAACGACGACCATCCACAACCACCTCCAATGCCCAAATCCAGAGAACTAGTCCATCAGAAGCTACGTAACCTACTTCCAAAGAGAAGACCAAGTGCCCGCTCTTCTAGTGAAGCTCTGGAAGAAGTTGAACTCCAAATTAATGAACATTGAAAAGCTGCTGCAAAGCACCATCTTTTTTTTAAAGGGGGAGTTGTTATATGCGCTCTTCACCACGTGCCGTGATTGACCTTCAGTCTCACGAGTTATAGCGGTCATATTGCAACACCTCTAAGAATGCATTGTAATCAGTATCCTCGTTTCGCAATGTTCACGAGTCGAAGGTACTGAATCAGCACTAAATTGTATATAAAAACCCATGTTTGCTTTTATCGTTAGTTCATACTCATTTTAGACCGTTACTATGTCCATTTGAAATTCGATATTTAAAGTAAAATTAAAAGTAATAAATTGTTTGATGTAACGAAGAAATAAAGTTTTTTTAAAAAGAAGTTTTGTGAAAAAGTGATTTAACAATTTGGCGCAGTCGCTGTAGGATCTGTCAACGCTGCTAGAACACGAGGGTTTCTAACTGGTAGCAGCAACAATTCTAAGAAAGAATTGCACAAACAGGGCAATAGCTTGGCACTAAAATAGTCCAAAATTATACCACAAGAAAAAATTTAAAAAGGCATTATGTCTCTGCTAGCATGAATGGCATGCGGAGCGGTATGTCTTTATGCACTATATACATTCATGGACAAAATTATGGAATATGTTTTTATCATAATTACTTCAAAATAATATCGCTGTAAATTTATATATTATTTGCTGATAGCATTTTTTCTCATAAAAACTTACGTTCAGATTCACTAAGGTTTTAGATTTAATATATATATATATATATATATATATATATATATATATATATATATATATATATATATATATATATATATATATATATATATATATATATATATATATACGTAGCACATTTTGGAGTATCTAGATAGCTCCGTCTAGGATGAACAAAAAAAAAATGAGGTATATCCAAATGGGACCTTCGCTATTTGAAAAAGCATGTTTTTTACATAGGAAATGGAAATTGACGGCACTCTCCGTTGGTCGAGACCGAAGATATAGGCAAAAAACTGAAAAAATAACAAAACAAAAATTTTAACTTTAAACCCGCATAACTTTTTTTCTGAAACAGATAGAAACAAGTTTTTTTTAGTTATATTCCTCATTCAATTCTCTTTCCTTTGGTACATGAGTTATTGCAAAAATGTAGTACGTAGTATAAGAAAAACAGCAATATTTAAAAAAAGTCAGAAAATTGCCAATATTTTTTTAAACTCACCTCGCCATAGCGTCCCCATGGAAGGAGCTATTAAATCTTTTTTTCACACAAAACTACACAATTTAATAGGCTTCATTTTGTCTCAATTATAATTGGGTCTGTTTTTTAAAATAAACCCGGTAGAGGCTTTAGAAGGCAAAGGCGCGCGCTGCGACGGTGGTCTCGCCAGTCGTCCCTTCGTACCCTCCCGGCCCTCGCGACATGTGCGTTGTCGGCTATTACCCCGCGTGATTTACGTAAAGTAATTCCAGAAAAACTGTGATACGATTATTGTGAAATAAAAAAAAATTAATGGTTACATATATATACTAAAATATATAAAAATATATATAAAATACATTTATGTATTAAAAAAAATTATCGAAAAATGTATCGTCCTCAGGGTCTTCAGCTTCAGTAGGATTTTCTTCAATATTATCGTCGCGATTAATATTAATGCAACTCATTTTGCATTTGCAATTTAAACTACAAAATACCCCTTCTTTTTTGCACTGACATTTATGCGTATTGCAATTTTTGTCAGTGCAAAATAAGGAAATAATTTCCCTTATATCATCTGGAACTGGAGCTTGGAGCATCATTTTTGGAACCATAACATTTTTCTCATTTAAAGTCCATCCAAATAATAATGGATCTATTTTGTTTATTGCACCAATATGACTATTAACCCATATAAAAGTTTGATAATATGACCTAAAATTAAATAGATAAATATATGTATAAATAATTTTTTTTGATAAATTTACCTAAGCACATGTAGATTAAAACTATCTTCTGTTGGGGGCAATTCCTGATCTTGCTTTTTGCTATCATTGGTAAGTATTAACCTAATTTCGTTTAGATCTTGTCTAATAAACTTACAAATTTTCTAGCAATTTTAATTCCTTGTTCAGGTGGCATCTTTGCAAATTCGTGAAGATTAAGCGTAGAGCAATTTTTATAATACACTTCCCAAGCCATCCTTTTCCCAATTTTAAAAAATGAGCTGGTCGTATCACATCCAGTAAGGCTGTGAAAACTTGGTAAGCCTTCACATGCTAATTTGCCAATGTCTTTTGAAATAATGTGAATGGGAATAAATCGTTTTCTGTTAGTGGTAATATTTGTGTGACCTGTTTCCATGAATATTTCTTTATTATTATTACTAAGATTTTCGCTGGTAGAATAATAATAAATTAATAATACCAGAATATCAGTGTCATCACATTTCACTGTCAGCCTGCCATTTTAATTTGTTGATAACATGTGGAAAATAATCCTTGTATCAGCTTCTTCTTGACTGCAGTACAAATTTATTTCCTCCACAATGATATTTTTTGAAACCGAAAAAAACATGATAAAATATTTTAAAAGATTTTGCAACATCAATATAGTGCAATAGCGGGGTATTTTAATATATGTAATAATAAGACCTAAGAACTTACTTGATCACCTTAAAACATTTACCACCATCTTCAAAACCTCCTGCAATTACTATTTCTTTACCCTCCGGAACCAAATGAGATGTTTCGCATAGTTTGTTGGAGATAAATTTAAGTAGCGCCATTCTCTTTGCTGTTCACTTTAAAAAAATCTTATAATTAGGTACTATCCTGGACCCTATAACACTATAAGTTCCCATATTGTGCTGACCTCTTCTTTGTCGTTCGGAAACTTTAACCGAATTTTCTTCATCATATCTATCGAATATAATAGATATTCTGAGGCAGCTCATGTTCTTTTTAAATATGTATAAAATCTTATTTGTTACAACCTGGGCTAATTCGTCGAAAGGTTTAAATGATTTTTGATTAATTTCCTGTAAAACTACCATACCATCAAGAAAATATTCAATAATCTCTTCTGGCGGATCAATTATTAAATCGCAGAAAGATTCTAACTTCTTTGCCAACTCACTTTTTGCAGTTTTCCTCATTGAGCCATCTTCATGAAATAAGGAAGCTGGGATGGGAGTTAATTCGTAGGATAAAATATTTTTAAAATCTATTTCTTTAAACTGAGCAGCACTAATAATTCTTCTAAACATAAATTCCGGATTTATTAAACTTTTTTTTATCTATTTTTTTTGTAGCAAATATTACCGGCACTGAAGGAAATAATTTTACTACGCGCAAGTTTTCCAAAAGCTTACTTCCCCATGAGTTGTAAGTCGGTCTTCGATAAAAACCCGATTATTTACTTCAGCTTTTTCTTTAAATGTAGTCAAAGATTCTTTGACCTCGTGAATAGCAATTTTTCCTGTCGCAATGTGAATAAGCTCATTAGATAAAGTGCTGCTGTCAAAGGGATTTATTCATGTACTTTCAATTAATGAAACCATTTTCTCAACATCCTTTTCATCCCGTTCACGTTCTGAGGACTCGTAACTAAAATGTTTATTCTTGGACAAAATAAGGCTTTCCAGTTTGCTTGCATATTCTCCAACTAAATGTCGTGTTATTAGCCACCGCGTTGGTTCCTTCACTGTTTGTGATCCAATTACTCCACCTGAACTTTTGCAGTTTCTATTTACTGTTTGGTCAAGAGCCATATCTGATGCTACGCAATTAAATTTTTTGATATCAGTTCTTCGCACAGCAAAATTACCTTCTTCAAGAAATTGATAAATATCTGGGTGATCATCTTTTAAATGAGCCATGTCTAATAAATATATTGGAGCAAATCTGGCATAGTTATTGCGACCTCCTGCTTTAAGATAAAGTAATGATTCTTTTATTGCGGTTAGATGTAATATCATGTAATTTGAAGTCAGCATTTCGTTCTGCCCTTACAAACTTCAATAAAATATCTGTAGTATCCAAAAACAACATCCAAAATTTAAAAGTTGGCGATTTTTTGCGTCCAACATCTATAAATGTAACTATGAGTTCTTCTAAAATATTATTTGTAGAATCTAGGACATCATGAAATATATCTGGATTAAAAGTTTGTTGAGGGTTTATCATAGTATCTTCTAAGATATGCAATTTTCTCAAAATTGATTCATCAAATACTTTTACATCTCATCTTCAGCCCAAGAAATCAGTGCTCTATACAATATTGTCACAACGGGGGTTGTTGCGACTGAGACTAAGTAATAGTCTCTGGGATCGTATGGAGGGAATGAAGTTAAAACAGGTTATAAAAAATATAACATTTAATAATTAATCAACAATAATAGCAATAAAATAAAGTTTCGCTTTAAATAAATGAAATGAGGCACTTACGTATACACTTCCCTTACATCTTCTCTATAAGGGCGGCTCTTCTCCCGACCAACGGGCACATGTCTTCTCTCGACATCTTAAGAACGACTACTTGTCACTCTATCATCCAGTTATCGACGATCGGTGCATTGCTAGGTCAGCATACCTTGACTTACTCAATAAAGTTAAACAAAACCAAGCTGACCTTCAATGTCGTCACCAAGTTCACCGAATAACAGAGTGTCTATTCATCGTTATTGTCAAAATAATCTTTGTATAAATACAGTGTGATTTTAAAAATAATTAGTAAAATAATCCATGATAACATAACTATGACATATGCCCCTCGTTCGCGAAAGCTGGACCCACAGCTTTACAAAATTTCCATCTTACTATGCAATACAAATATGTTGGTCAAGCCGCCAGACGTTAATTAAATTTACAAAAAACTATAATTTTTAATAAAACTTATAAGTTGATGAGAAATTGTAAAAATTTGTATCTAGGATTGATCAAAAAAAATCTTGAAGGGACGTACCTATAGCATAATTAAAATTCGCGTAAAAGATTGATTTAATAATTATTGAAAATATTTATTTCTTCTTTTTATTTTACTTTATTTACTGACTTAAGTAAACTTTCTAATTATTTAACTTTTATAAAATATTGCATAGATAGCCACATTTAACGTCATATAGAAGGTTCAGTCTTATCAACTTATAAAATATTACTTTTTCTTTTATACTAAAGACAATTATAAAAGCGAAAAATATAAAATAAAATAAAACTTGTTGATACTCATAACATTTCTTTTAAATATTTACATAACAAAACCTCAAAAAGTAGCACTCTTTGAAAAATGAGATCGTGACACGGGCATTTATGGGAACAAATAAGAAGTCTTTACTGAAGATTTGCTTAATTGTAATAACGCCGAACAATGATAAACTATGCACAACTATGAGCCAGAAGTAGTTTAGTTATATTAAAGATAATATAAATTTCCTACGAACTTAACATTCACCACTTTAGGATGGATTTTCCCTATCCCCCATTCTTCATCGCCACAATTCTACAAGATGATGCAAGATGGATGCAGCTGGAAGCGGCTTGCTTTGATAAGGTCATCTCTACTGAGCCCTGGTACCTAGGGCATTTTCGAGACACAAGATACTGTTAGGTGTTAGGTTACCTAACGTGATGGTGTAACTGCCGTTTCTTTGCTTGCGTGCGTTGTGGCGACGTTGAGTAACAGCTTCTGTTTGCTCAGGTTTAGGTATGATGGATATATTCTGGCTCCCCTTTGTTGTAGGAAGTTGTTGTGCATGTTATTTGGCTCATCCCCAATCTCCACTGCCATTGGGCTATTGTGTCCAGGTACATGAAACATAAAGAGAGTGCGTATCAACACTTATGAATATATAGTCCTACTTTTACATGCTTTAATTATTTACAAAATTAAAATGAGAAAATACATTTCTCTTTACACGTACGTATATCTAATATTAAAAATCCCTAATATTTAACTAGTCTATAAACTAAACTTAATTTGCACATCAATAATTAAATTACAAATTCTTGTAAATTCAAATAATACATGCATGTTTAAAATAATAACATAGCACTCGTATAACAGAAGAACTATCGCTGTTTAGTTTCAGTTTGCTCTTTTTCTACCTCCAAGTATACTGAGTTATAATGTTCGTCTAATTTTTAAAATGAATCTTTAGTGTTAGGCTTAGAGTGCACCTTAATATTTAACTTCTAGTATACCTAGGATTTTTAATACTAGAATAAATAAAAAAGCAACTCTTTAGTACAAAGTTGAAAGTCTAGGTTAGTATTTGCTAATAAAATTTAAAATGTTTTAGGATTATTTAAAAAACTTAAATTATATCAATTTACTGAGAGGTAGTAGGCAGTTTCGTGACAAAAAAAAATTACTTTGTGCTATTGTTTTTTCAAAAATATGTCTGACGATATTTTACATGCTGTCAACAATAAGTAATAACCGTACGAACATTTGAGCAGTTTTAGCTCACGCAGTATTTACAAATACCAGAAACTCTTAAAAAATCTGTAAACCTTCCCTAAGGGAAATAGATAACTTCAGGCTTATCTCACCTGGTAACATCCTGTACCACTAAACATCATCGATTTGTTTAAACATTGTGCTCAAACACTAGCGTCACCTTTTATGAAGACAAGATGCGTAAATTCTTAAAACAACTACTCCCCTGGCTACGTGCCACGCAGGGTATTGAATAACATAAGACATTCACTTGTCTCTTCTTCATAAAATTTGTTACACTTGAAAACCATTTCAAAATACCTTACTTGTCAGTAAAGTTTAACCTGCAAATGACTTTTTTGCAGTAGGGCAATAGCATTATGTTGCTGATTGCTAATTCTCTAGCTGCCCTTTTCGTACCACTTTTTGTGTGTACTTTATTGTTTCCTAAAATATGTGCCTATAACTTCTTTGACAAAAATGAATTCGCAACTTTTCTATCCATGCTTAAAATGAATCGTTCTGTACTGTAGAATAATAAATATATACTCGTATTTAACTTAAGAACTTAGGCACGATGCTTTAATAATGCATTGAAAAAAAATCTCTATATATTTTGATTTGTAACACTCTTACTTTCTTACGTAAGTTTATTATAAGTTTGGCAATCATCTCATGCCTATAAAAATTGTTTTATGCCTGGATTAACTAGATAATAATTCTGGATAAAAACTACTCTGGTTTTGCACGCATAAACCCTTTTTCTTTTTCCATTTAGTTTTTCATAATTCCTTTGATTATGCATAAAAATAAAAAAAAATAGTATGAATGAGTACTTGCAGCATGCGAATATGAGACGCGTGCTAGTTCGTTAACCTTATGCCATTATTGTATAATAAAATAAAATTCTTGGTACCTGCCTTCTTTGGGTCAGTCAGAGTGTTTATTATGATTTATTACGAACTTGAAATAAAGCAAAATTATGTAAGCTTTTGATAACAAAAAATATTTTTTAAACCTTGGACGTATAACAATTACGTCTAATAATATTTAATATTCCTTTAAGCGCAAGCAATAATAACAAAATTTTAATTTGTTTACTGGTTAGATATTTTAAAACAAACTTCTGAATTTGAAAAGAAAATTATCACTGGCTATTATGTTAAAAATACAACACATTAATGCCCTTATTTACCAGTGGTCTTCGTTAATTGCGTGAAACTTGATTTATTCTTTTTTTTTGCATGATAAAACACATTTTAAAACTTGTAACTAGTACTAGAATTAAATTAGTACTAAATTGAAAATAAAAACCTAATCAAATTTTTCTGTTTATTTTTCTTTCATATCGCCTATGTGCATATGTTTAATAGTAAATAATTTACACATGAGAAATAGATTTTTTTTACGGCACAAAAATTGAAAGTATAAACAAGCAATATAATTTGGATTTTGTCTTCCAACGTAAAAAAAACAGAAAATGTATCAAGAGAAGACTGACGAATTGTACTGTGGACATTAAAAAAATTACAATTTCTGCGTAAAAATATTGACTTGGAACTAAAATAGTATGCAATGTTAGATAAATAAAAAAAAATCAATTTTACACTAAATTTTGACCAAAGAAAAATCAGTGCAAATTAAAACGAGAAATACCTCAGGTGTTAGATAGGTACTTGAACTCATAATACTTTGATACTCATACTTGCTTAAAACCTTACATTCAACTAGAAAAATTATTTATAAAAGAAGCATTATCCGGTATAACTAAGCACCTTTTTTGCTAACGTATTTTATATTCTGAAACAAAAGTTTAGTAGAGAAACAAATGTGAAGAAACGTAGATACATACATACGTACGTGCATATGTATATGTACATATATGTACACTTTAACAAACGCTTTGACTTAGTTCTTTGTTACCCTAATACAAAAAAAAATATTTTTACTTCTTGTAAACGCCAGGATACAATAAATAGCATTTACTTAAAACAAAATTAAAAAAAAATTCTTTGTGGATATTATTTTATGTAAAATAACGGTATGTAAAAGAATAATTATTAGGTTTTTCTTTATTTATTTTTCCCTTTGACCTATTTCTTTTTAAACAAATATACTTTGCGCCGTTAAAGTGCTTGGCGGTAATAAAAAACGTCCTAGAGTTCTGTTTTTAAATATAGTAACTGGTTGGTTCGAGTTTGTTGTGAGGTCAATTTTGATTTCATTTCTGTCAATATAAGACCATTTATGTAATATAATATCCAATTTATTAAAAAGATTTGTATTTACCGCAAAATTATCTCGTAATTGCTTCAAATATCTAATAACGTGTTCTTTAGTTTTCAAAACAATTGGTTTAATTTTGTTGTTAGTTAGTTGATGTTCTTTAGTAGTTTTAGCCGATTTTAAGAATGCTGATTTAGAAATTGTCTCTTGTTTTAAGCATTGGTGTAAATTTTCATTTCTTTGGTCCATTATACTTTCTGTTTCACTTGTATTGTAAGGCTGAGTAGGGTGTAATAATAAAACGTTTTGGTTAGATTGTACACGGGTGCTGGTTAGGTATTGTAAATTACATTTTTCATTGATAATAACCCGGCGGTTAACCGTTAGTTCCCATATCTTGTGCAGTTTGAGAATAAGCTGATTAAAATCATTTTTTGAAAGATCTGGGTCGTACAGAATTTTATAATTTACTTGAAAGGAAGGATGTAGACCGTTTTCAAAGTATCCTATAATTTTATCTAACGGCATTTTAGGATCAATAATGTCGCATAACATGATTGTATTGTAATAATAATCTTTAATACTTTCATTTTGCTGCTGTTGCCTATTTAGCAGTTTTATTTCAAATTTTGATACTTCATATTTCCCTCCAAATTCAAATAAAAAATCTCGTGAGACTTCCTCCCAATTTTTCTGTAAGTTTTCCGATTGTTTAATATAATTACTATACCAAATGTAGGCAACACCCTCTAATGATGAAAAAAATAGTAAATTTTGTCTTTGCCAGACCATCCGTTTCTTTCAGAAATTTTATTAAATTCTCTGAGAAATAAAACACAATTATTACTCTTAGGACAGAAAATAGGTGCTTGAAAATATGGAGGTAGCACTGGTGTCATACGGGTATTTAAAGCTTCTTCCAAAATCATTTTTTACTTCTCTTTAAGGGACAAACTTGTATATTATATTTAAAATAAACACTCAACGTGAAAAAATGTATCGTAATATAGTTTTATTTTGAATAAAAGCAAAAATTGTACCTATATAATTTTCAAATTACTATTCAGATTTCAGAATTCTTGTTGAAGAGGCTGAGTTTGGAAAATTAAAATTAACTTGCACCACTTATTCTATTATAGACGTAAAGTAAAAATTGCCAACTCTTATTTTATATATTTTAATTAAAATATACTTCATTCCCTCAGATTCTAATCAAATGTTTATCTATAATTAAAGAAAATTTAGGCCTACTCTCACACAATGGACAGAATTTATTAAAGAATATTTAATTTTTGCACCAAAAAAGTTATAATTTATTGTGTATGGAGAGTAAAAATGGCGCCTCCACCATATGTCACAACGGGGGTTGTTGCGACTGAGACTAAGTAATAGTCTCTGGGATCGTATGGAGGGAATGAAGTTAAAACAGGTTATAAAAAATATAACATTTAGTAATTAATCAACAATAATAGCAATAAAATAAAGTTTGGCTTTAAATGAATGAAATGAGGCACTTACCTTACATCTTCTCTATAAGGGCGGCTCTTCTCCCGACCAACGGGCACATGTCTTCTCTCGACATCTTAAGAACGACTACTTGTCACTCTATCATCCAGTTATCGACGATCGGTGCGTTGCTAGGTCAGCATACCTTGACTTACTCAATAAAGTTAAACAAAACCAAACTGACCTTCAATGTCTTCACCAAGTTCACCGAATAACAGAGGGTCTATTCATCGTTATTGTCAAAATAATCTTTATACAGGGTGTTTCAAAAAACATGTGCCATTGCTTAAAGGGAGATTCTTTGAAAGAAATTAAGGCAAAAAGTTCTTATGAACATGGGTCCGCAGATGCTTTGTTTCTTTGGAACGTTAAATTTTTAAATGGTCTTTACATGTTAAAACCGATGGTTGGGAAAACTAAACTAGTACGGGTAGACTATCGCCCCCTCCGAGGGGGCTCTATAATGTCGGTAATATCATCATTGTCATGCACTGAAAGGGGGCTCCGTAATGTCGGTAATATCATCATTGTCATGCCCTGAAAGTTTCGTGTTTCTAGAGCATGTATTAAGGAAGATATCACACTCCTTCGGACTGATGATGTAGAATAGACCGCCCTTCGTAAGCGTGTAGCTACACACATACAAACACCACGCGTAGAAACTATTTTTGCCAACAAAAGCTTTTCGGACACCCTGTATACATACATACAAACATAAACACATATTAATACAAATGTATTCGATTTGCGTGAAATCCGACCTAATAAAGTTTATCTAAGTAATAATAGGAGTATTTGCCCATACCAAGACTTTTTGGACACCCTGTATACATTCAAACTAACACCCACACTTTTAAATAGGAATATAGTCGATTCACTTAAAATCCCAATTAAGTAGGTTTATCTCGGTACTAGTAGAAGTATTTGCCCATACCAAGACTTTTCGGACACCCTGTATACATACATACAATCATAAACACATATTAATACAAATATATTAGATTTGCTTGAAATTCGACCTAATAAAGTTTATCTAAGTACTAATAGGAGTATTAGCCCATTCCAAGGCTTTTTGGACACCCTGTATACATTCACACTAACACTAACACGTTTAAATAGGAATATAGTCGATGTACTTAAAATCTTAATTAGTTAAGTTTATCTTGGTACTAGTAGACTAGTACTAAGACTTTTAGGACACCCTGTATACAAACATATAAATCCGTACACATAGAAATGCAAATATATACCTACGATTTGCTTTAAATCCGACAATTGAGTTACTATTTGTACAAAAGCCAAAGGTATTTGCCCATTCAAAGACTTTTCGGACACCCTGTATACATACATAAAAACACAACAGAACACGACACATAGTAATTTAAATATTTTCGATTTTCTTGAAAACCGGCTCAATTAATTTTATCTTCGTACTAATGGCAAAGATATTTCCGCATACAAAGACTTTTTGGACACCCTGTAGACATATATACAATCATGCACATGCCGCAAGGTATAAAATGTATTTTCGAATCGTTCTGGTTACTTTAAAACGATCCGAATCAAGTCATTTCCCTAAAATTAAATTAAAATTATTCAATAATAATTAATATATTGCCCCAAAGGTGTACACGCTCATGGTTAGAACATAAAATGCATTATTTTGGATTTTTTCGATGACACTGAGCGCAATATTAGAATCTTCAATGTCTTGTAGCGTCATCGGAAAGTCGATAAAATTGGTTTTTAAAGCCAAATTTATCAAATGAAATGTCTTTCTACCGAAAGTATAAGGTCCCTAAATCCCTTGCCCGGTAAATTTGAAGCCGAAGTTGGTCCAGAGTCCTTCCTATTTCGCATCAAAATGCTGGCATTTTAGCCAAATTGTGACATTTCATACATTATAATTAAATTAATACATTTTCCCGTATAGAAATTGATTTTTATAATGCAATGTAGGGTCAACAAAAATTTCAAAAAAATGATATTAAATGCCCATCTCGTGCTACGAAATGGTCAGGAATAGATAAAAAACGTCCATTCTATCAATTCCATGTATATTCCAAGCCGAAACTGGCTCAGGATCTTTAAAATATCGCTAGAAAAACTGGATATTTTGACAGCTCATATTTAACTTCGATGTAAAGCGTCACCAGTTCAATTGTTTTTTTTTCATGGCATGGTTTAACATTCGCAGTTTTTAAAATTTTTCCTGCACCGAAGGAAGAAAACCTATTTATTTATATCTTTAACGCAAAAATATGGAGTTTTAATTAGTTAGCAGTGTTCTCAGATGATGAGGGAAGAAAATAAACCAAAAAAGAGCTGGTAAATAAGAGAAATAGTATTATTTCTCTTATTTACCATCTTACTCTCTTATTTATGTATATAATAATGCCATTTAAAGATGCATTTGGATGGAAAAAACAGAAAAAATGTGTTTTTACCCCCTAAATCCGGCCCTGAATCACCCATTCGGGATTCATTTTAAAGCCTGATTATATCCCCACGGGATAGCCTTGAAAAAGTTGGAAGAAATTAGATAGGAAAAGATACAGAGTGATTCGAATGTAGAGATGTCATGAAAAAAAATGGTCAAAAACCGAAATTTAATTATCAATTGCTCCTTTCCTATTAGGAATAAAGGAACTAAAGAATACGTTTGTAACGTATTTCGGCGAGCTCTTTCCGATAGGGCACATGGAATTTCGATTTGAATCCATTTTGACCCCCAAAAAATTAAATTAAGTCAAAAAATTTAATGAAAAAAGGTAATTTCCAGTTTTTCCCAAATTTTTCCAATTTCCAGTCGTTTTAGGTATAGGTAAATGTATTGCAAAAAGAAAGTATTTGAGATTCTTTAGTTTTATGTTCAAATACGTTTTTCTGTCCGAAGCTCCGGCTTCGACTTATTCAGTGCCAAAATGGGGTCTACAAACAGCATTTTTCGACATAAAAAATTCAAAAGAATTACTTCCCATTTTCCGAATACCGCCAGTTTCAATAGGGTTCTGAAGCTCCCGGTCCTCCACAACCTCCGAAAATTTAAATCGATTTAATTCACTTTTGCGACCTGTATCGTGTATCATACGAAATCGCGGAAATTTCGACTTTGACGTTTAATAACTCCGAAACGGTACACCCTGTATAACTGAATTTTTTATCGAAGCTAGATGCGCTATCCCTCTATTAACCCAAAAAATTTGATTGCTCTCAAACCGTTTTCGAGAAAAAAATCGAAAAGATGCAAATGTCAAAACCAACGACAACATACGGCCGCACATACATACATACATACATACATACATACATTTTTCTGACCAACGGCTCGGTATATAGACCGCTCGGCGGGCGGTCTATAACCAGTAAGACGGTTAATAAAATTACATTTATCTCCTAAACGAAATGAAAATTGAAAAAATATGAAGAGATAAGTTTTGTTAAGAATTTAACATACTATTTGACCGATATAAGAAAATGTGAAAAAATCACTGTACATGTTTTTATTGGAAACATATTGTACCGTCTTCTCATATGTACGCCCCTGGAGGACCTGTCAAAGTCTTGTCATGGTCAGAATTATGCTTAATTTAAGTACTTTAAAAACATAAATTTCATCAAAATTGATGAAGCCATTTTGAAAATATTTTGGAAAAACTGAAAAAAATTAAGAAATTTAACACCCTGTATCTTTGAAAGGAAGCATCTGCGGACCCATGTTTATATAAACTTTTTGCCTTAGTTTCTTACAAGGAATCTCCTCTTAAGAGCATACATCAGTGGACCGCGTGCTCCGATTCGGGATTTCGCCACTGAAGAGCGTAAATCAATGTTAATGAGCAATCTGGCAACATGGCCAGTCGGAGACGCGACGCGACCCCGCCGTCGTGAGTTGTATTAGGACAGGACTTGATTTCTTGAAGAATAATTGATTATTTTTGAGCAAGTTTATATTATGTATTTAGGATTTCAAATTATTTCACTTTTCACTGTAAATAATCGCAAACTATTAAATGTTGGACATAGGACATTCTTTGATAATAATTATTGATCTTGATTTCTTTTTATTCATTATATGTCTTATTTGTTTATTTAATCTTTTTGTCTATCATATGGGAATCGTTAAAAATTAAAGACAAATTTTCAAGAATTCGTTATTTATTTGGAAAAAATAAAAGTTGTAAAAAAATAGATATAGACAGAAATACATAAACAGATAGGTAGGTAGACTGGCAGCCATTTTTCTTTCTTTTTTGTACGTATCTATAAGAAAAAGTGCATTAATAAATGTGTAATATTATAAAATAATACTACCTAATGACATAACAGCAAACAAATTTATGGAATAATATAAGATACTTTTCCTTCACATATGTTATCTCCAATGGGTAGGGTTTTTGGCAAAAGCGGATCAACCAGTTCAGGAAACATAAAATTGTCATAAAAAATCTTAATTTCGGCAACATTTTATTTTGCCAAAAGGATTCATCACGTTTTATCTAAAAAAAGAATATTCTAGAAAAAGAATATTCTCCAGTTTTTAACAGAAACTGTAATAATTAATTTACCCTGATTTAAAGGTTTTGGTGTTTAGAAATAATTTTGAATTCAACCTAAAGGCTCATTTACACATGGCAAGTTTAGTGGCGGAAAGTACTTGCCGCCAGTAAACTTGCCATGTGTAACTTAAAAGGATTGTTGTACTTGCTACTTGCCGACCAGCAGCAAGTAAAGTTGAGGCGTCGGCTAGTTTTGTGGCCAACTTGCGTGTCTCGACAAGTAGCTGTCCGCGTGTAAACACGTTTTTTTATTATATTCAGCAAGTTGCCGTGTAGATTTACATTCCAGATAAATAAATTATAAACTTTAAAATAATAAAATAGCAATATATAAAACGGTTGAATATTTTATTAAAAATAATTTCAAAAATATGAAGTGGAATAGTGACCAGATTATAACCTTCTTAAATCTTTATGAAAAATATCCTATATTGTGGGATATATGTTCAAAGGAGTACATCAATCAATTGAAAAGGGGTACTGCTTTTGACAATCTGCTTCAAGAATTAAAAGAAATAGAGGGCTTCGAAACAACGGACTTGGCCGTGTTGAAGAGTAAATTAAAAGTGATAAAAACTGTATACAGACAAGAGTTAAATAAAGTGAAAAAATCTAAAAAGAGTGGTACTGGTACAGATGACGTATATAAGCCGAAGCTTATTTGATTTGCCAAGGCTGATAGTTTTTTGAGGAATGTTACTGACATGAGGAAAACAAGAAACAATATGGTAACTATTTTTTTTATTTGTTAAAGTTCACAAATCTGATGTTTAGTAGCTAAAATATACGTATGTACGTATATATTATTCGGACACTTTTTATAATAAGCCAACCATTCTATCTTGCCACGGTACAGCGCCTTCTTCAAAAAAGTAATCTGTGTACTTGGCGCGCAATTGACGTGCAGCTTGGGAATAGTTATTTATTCCGAAATTTGTGACTGATTGCAGTGATCCAACTTCAGAATGCCATAAACCATTCAGAATATGCCCTGTATCAATATCTTCTCTGTCAACAGTATCTCTAGGAATATATACTGTCGGATAGGTTGTTCTAAGCCAATTATGCAATGCGCAAGAAGCCTGTACTACCAGATCGATTGTACTCTCTTTTAGATTGATTACTGTATGACAAATACGGAATCTTGAACTTAAAATACCAAATGCATTTTCTACAACTCGCCTGGCGCGTGATAACCTGTAGTTGAATATTCTTTGTTTCCTCGTTAGTGATCCAGTGTAAGGTTTGAGGAGATTTGTTCTTAATGGAAACGCATCATCACCGATTATTATCGCATTTTCTGGCAAATTTAGAGAGCCGTCCATCATAGCAGTATTCAACTCTGAATTTCTAAATATAGTGCTGTCATTTGACCTACCATTGGCTCCTACTTCTACGTATTTGAAAAAATATTCTGCATCGACTAATGCAAAAAGAACTATGCTGTGAGTTCCCTTGTAATTGTAAAATGCGGATGTGCTATTCGGTGGACACTGTATCTGGACGTGCTTGCCATCTATCGCCCCGCAACAATGAGGAAAATTCCATTGGACAGAAAATTGCCTTTGAATATATTCCCATTCTTCTTTCTTTTTTGGAACCTGCAAAACAAATCGTTATTAGATAAATCTGTACAGTAGAAATCATAAGCTGTTTTTACTACATTGTAATGCTTTATCAATTATAATTTTAGTTTCACCTGTTTGAAATATACAATAGGTTAGTAGTTCGGTAACATTTTTGAAGTGTACAGATTAAAATACATCGATTGGCTATTTTGGATTTTTTCAAAAATGCGAGAGAAGTCAAAAATAAGCCTCTGTTCAGCCCTCGTTGGAACGAGGTACATGTAGTTAAATTATATGCGTAATTTTATTTCATTGTAAGTAGGTACTACAAAAGATATAATTTTTTAGGATAAAGTGGATATCCAGGAAAATTCAAACGAAGTGACAGATAAAGATAATAGTGACGATACATCTACAACACCTACAAATGTTGACCAATCAGAGACACCACAGGAGAAATCTACAAATAAAAGAGAATCTTTAGCAAAAAATGGCACACATGTAGTATTCCAAACCCCAAAACGAAAGAGGTGTGTCAGTCAGACTGCTTCTAATTCCGGCATTGATTCAGCAATTAATGCTCTCAAGGAGATTGTCGAAAAGAACGAAGGAACCGTTAACGACGAATACGATATATTTGGTAAACATATTGCTGCTCAACTCAGACACCTCCCAATGGAAAGTTTTATAATTTTGCAAAGCGAAATCCAACAACTGATTACTAGGGAGAGATTAACATATTGTTCTTCATTAAATCAAAATTTACAACTAAGTACTTCTAATATGCAGAACCAGCAGTATCAGCGAAATGAATTTACGTTGCACGAACTACAGAGCCGACCGTCAGCATCATCCTCCAACTACTCCCAAAATTCTGACATCATTCAGCAGGCATTATCTGACATCGAGTTTATTTGACGTATAAAACATGTTCATTAGATTGTAATGAAATTATTATTATATACAGTTCATATCACCAAAATACTACAGAAATCATTTGCCTAATAAAGTGTTATGCATAGTAAAGTTTACTCTTCTTACCTTTATATAGTCGGCAAGGGCTTCATAAATTGCTAAAAGCACCTCCGGTAAAAAAGTTGAAATTGTGCACCTCGGTACTCTGTATAAATATTCCAGTGAAGCCAAACTATCTCCACTAGCTAGGTATCGTAATGTTACCGCCAGTTTGAGCCTAGGAGAAATAGCAGCCCGCATCCATGTATCTGATTTTGTCACTTTTGGTCCAACAAGGTTAACAAGTTCTCAAACATTGTTGGGGATAATCTCATAAAATTCCTATATGATTCTGGATCTTCAGTTGCTATCTCTTTTAAAAGTTGAGCAGAAGCTCCTAAAGCATTCCGACGCTTAATCCAGCTCCTGACCCATACTTTCTTCTTTTTTTTTTCTTTTGTTCCTCAAGAATACTCATATTTTCCACAATACCAGCTACAATAACTTTCACAGCAGCACGCACTATCGTACTCGGAGCCATCTTGAATTTTGATAACTGAGCAAGTAAACTATCCAATGTGTATACAGAACAGACGAAGCAAGTTTACTGGCGGCAAGTACTTTCCGCCACTAAACTTGCCATGTGTAAATGAGCCTTAACCTACGTAATAAGCGGAGTTTGCTATATCCGAAGTTCACGGTCAATAGAGCGTCAACGTAACATATTACCCCATTTTGAACATCCCGTAAATCTAAAACAGCTTAATTGATTTTAAAACCGAGAAAAATTCTGAGAGAGCGATTCATTAGAAATCAATTCCTTTCACAAATTACGCACTTTTGATGTATGCTTCTTGTGCCAAAGAGAACAAATCTACCTCGTTTTTTAAAATCTATCAAGTCATTTCAGATGTACGGGGTGTCAAAAATGGATCAAAATGTTATATTTAACAGTTCAATTGGCGCTTGGTTTATATTATTTTATTTAATCATAGTACAGGATCCGAAGTAAGCTCGTCCTTTACCGATCTGCTTAC
Organism: Philopedon plagiatum; assembly: GCA_963971165.1. Classification (NCBI taxonomy): domain Eukaryota; kingdom Metazoa; phylum Arthropoda; class Insecta; order Coleoptera; family Curculionidae; genus Philopedon; species Philopedon plagiatum. Next base: position 186,091 of record CAXARB010000063.1, on the reverse strand, counting down.
CGGATAAAAAGTCTTTTTTATCAAACATAATATGTTAACAAATATATCGCGAATGGGTTGCCTAATGAAATATGGTCATGGCTATCCTTAATTAAAAATACTGTAATTCATTTTTTTTTATATTTCACTCACTTGCTTACCAAACGAACTTAATAGGTACTAATCGAAAGTATAAAGCATAAGGAACATGCAAAAGTTAGGTTGCCTACTTTTTTTCGGTCCCTATACCGGGTTGCCATCAGGTATAAACAGGTGAGTCGATTTTAGTAATTTGTACTCATCTGCTTTCTCATTGAAACATATATTAAAATAAAGATAATTTTATTGCGAACACCCTTGCGAAAAATCGGTCATGAATCACGGTTGCCAGGCTTTGAAATTTAAAAATTGGAGCAAGCGATGCGAGACAGGGAAGCATTGCGCGTACTATTCGGTGCGATAGAGGAGGACACAGCATAGCAGCTGTGTGTGACGCGACTTTCGGATGAAGGAGAGTGCGCATGCATGTATTTCTATTGTTTTATAATAAACTTTTTTTACATGACACTAATGTGTTCATCATTTGACATACATTTTACATACCCTAATTTTGTTCATATTAAAAATACAAATTTCATTTTTGGGTTGAAGCTTTAGTTGACAAAATCACATTTTTTGCCATAAAAAAACAATTGAATATTGATTGTGGTTTCTCCGGAGGTGAGTTTAAGTTTTTTATTTTAAATGGCGACCTACCAATTTTTTTATACCATTAGATACCTTTTTAAATTCCATTTTCGGTAATATATCATAAGTGGTAGTTTGCTCTCAAAATGGCGACACTGGAGTCATTTTTCCGTTTGAGTAGATCGCCATTTTGAAGTTCCTGGTTGTTATTTTCATAAAATAACTCTGTAGTTTAGTGAAGAAGATTGTTTAACTTCTATTTTTTAAAATGATTTTGTAAAACTCTTTTAAAATAATTTGTGTATGCAAATTTATGTTTTCTTAATATGGACCATTTTTAAAGCAAATTTGCACCAATACATTAAATAGAAAGTACCAAAAGTAAAATAGCCGTCGCGTAGTACATGTTACTTATTATATTACCTAAAATTATCAAAAACACATTTTAACGGCTTTTTTCTAAAAAAAAAAGTCAAATAAACAAGACAAAGTACGTTAAAAAGAACATTTATTTAAGATAAAATCGGCTATGCATTTACCTAAGTTGGCGTTAAAAAACAGCCCACTTAGGTAAATTCATAAATCTGATTTTATGTGTAATAAATAATGTTATTCTTAACGTACTTTGTCTTATTTGACATTTTTTGGAAGAAAACCGGTAAAATGTGTCTTTTTGATAATAATTATCAAAAAGACACATTTTACCGGTTTTCTTCCAAAAAATATCAAATAAGACAAAGTACGTTAAGATTAGCATTATAATTTATTACACATAAAATCAGATTTATGCATTTACCTAAGTGGGCTGTTTTTTAACGCCAACTTAGGTAAATGCATAGCCGATTTTATGTTAAATAAATGTTCTTTTTAACGTACTTTGTCTTGTTTATTTGACTTTCTTTTTAGAAAAAACCGTTAAAATGTGTTTTTGATAATTTTAGGTAATTAGTAACATGTACTACGCGACGGCTATTTTACTTTTGGTCCTTTCTATTTAATATTTTGGTGAAAATTTGCTTTAAAAATGGGCAATATTAGTAAAACATAAATTTGCAGATACCAATTATTTAAAAAGAGTTTTACGAAATGATGTTAAAAAATAAAAGTTAAACAGTCTTCCTCACGAAACTACAGAGTTATTTAATGAAACAACCAGGGACTTCAAAATGGCGACCTACTCAAACTGAGAAAAATGCCTCCAGTGTCGCCATTTTGAGAGCAAACTACCACTTATGATACCTATGTCACCGAAAAGGGAATTTAAAGAGCTATCTAATGGTATAAAAAAAATTGGTAGGTTGCCATTGAAAATAAAAACTTAAACTCACCTCCGGAGAAACCACAATCAATATTCAATTGTTTTTTTTATGGCAAAAAATGTGTTTTTGTCAACTAAAGCTTCAACCCAAAAATGAAATTTGGATTTTTAATATGAACGAAATTAGGGTATGTAAAATGTATGTAAAATGATGAACACATTAGTGTCATGTAAAAAAAGTTTCTCTTTCATCCGAACGTCGCGTCACGCGCAGCTTCTATGCTGTGTCCTCCTCTATCGCACCGAATAGTACGCGCAATGCTTCTCTGTCGCGCATCGGTTGCTCCAATTTTTAAGTTTCAAAGCCTGGCAACCGTGATTCATGACCGATTTTTCGCAGGCAACCTTATACCACCGTGTTCGCAATAAAATTATCTTTATTTTAATATAGTTTCAAAGAGAAAGCAGATGAGTACAAATTACTAAAATCGACTCACCTGTTTATAAGTACCTGGCAACCCGGTATAGGGACCGAAAAAAAGTAGGCAACCTAACTTTTGCATGTTCCTTATGCTTTATACTTTCGATTAGTGTATTGAGTTCGTTTGGTAAGCAAGTGAGTGAAATATTAAACAAAAAATGAGTTACAGTATTTTTAATTAAGGATAGCCATGACCATATTTCATTAGGCAACCCATTCGCGATATATTTGTTAACATATTATGTTTGATGAAAAATACTTTTTATCCGGTAAGCAGATCGGTGAAGGACGAGCTTACTTCGGATCTTAGACTATTACGTGTTTATATCGGTTAATTTCATATAAATCATATATACCTACCATAACCAGTAGAACTACTTACACACTACTTACCGTTTTTTCATAGAAAGTCGTCTATTTTTGCGACTTGTGGATGAACATAATCGTTTTCTGACACATAAATTTTCGTTCTTTCTAGTCCGCCCCATGATAGCTATTTAAATACACCGAAAATCCAAATCACAATCACACGCTAATCTTAATAATAAGACTGCTCCCGGTGTCGTACGATGCTTGCTGTGTTGCCAAAATGTGTTAACTGCCGAAAAAGCTACGCGATTTTCTCCAAAATTCATTAATTACGGAATTCCAAAGTTTTACAGAAAACTAAAGGTTTAATCAAAAATTCGATCTCCGCATAAATTATAGAGAAAATCGTGAACAATGAGGGAAAGTCTTTTAAAAAAATAAATATTACAAAATAACAAAAATTTTCAAAATAATTTTTTGATTTTTCTTTTTAAATGACTTTCCCTCATTTTGCTATAAAATTATAATATATTTCCAAAATTTCGTATCATTTCGTTGGTTAGTTTTGGTGCAATTCTTTGAAACAAATTAGTATGTTTCAGCTGGTGATGAATGCTCTTAAGCGATGGCACATGTTTTTTGAAACACCCTGTATAAATACAGTGTGATTGTAAAAATAATTAATAAAATAATCCATGATAACATAACTATGACAATATTCGACTTAGAGCATCTGACACTAATATTAAGGCCCTAATAGCCCGGGAATAATGCTTGCCCTGAAGCATTTGACGACATGAGGCTTCCGCATAAACTCCCGACTCGATTAGTATATTAGTTAGACCTCCATCACCGAATATATTATTAATCGCTGCAATAAATGCAGTTGTAAAATGCATACCTCCCATATCCATGGTAACTTTGCCATATAGATCAGTAGGTTTATTCCATAATATTTCTTGTGCTTTAGTGTAAATTGCCAGATCAGCGGTAACAACTATGTGCTTTTGTTTAAGCGATGTAGCTATTTTTACTAGTTGTAGAAGTCCAGTGTATATGGTGTCGAATGATGCAGGCGGTGCATTTATAAAAGGCAAGTAATAACTGTTAGACACAGGTAAGTGATTTTCGGATATAATATTGTTAAATTCATGCCAGCTTACAAAATTTGTACTGTTTTTTGCATATTTTAATATCTTCCATAAAGTATCTGAGGATATAACATTAGGAGCTTCATTATCAAAACAACTATTTGCCATACCTTCACTAACTCGAGGATGCTCCGGACGTTTTGCTGGCTTTTTATACACATTTATGTTTTTACTTTCATGAACATCAAAAGAATCACGATTGGTTAATGAACGCTTGGAAAGACGATCCAACTTGTTTTCTGACAATATATCGCTCTGATTTTGAAATATTACCATGGCTAAGCTGTGAGTAGAATTTTTACCATCTAGTGTGCCTTCATGTTGATCAAAATTATCAATGCTAGCGTGTATCTAATTATTTTCCTCAGGATTCACTGGAGTAATTCCATGGGGAATAAAAATACTATCACCAGCTTTTACTAAAGCGTGACCCGCTAAAGATGTTAAAAATGTCCTTATTTCATCATAAGAACAACCATATCCTAAATAATAAAGCATATCAATAAGTTTTTTACTCCTTACGACTTGATATACATATAATGATATATAAAGGCTTAAATAAGTCTTACCTGAACTTTTCTTAAAGTTATTTAAAATAGAGTTATTGGTAGCAATAATAGCTATATCAAATTCTTCTATAATGCCATCAGAAAAACTAGAATCGTTTAAAAACCAGGAAATAAATGTATATAATAAAACTGGTATTTCTTTCCTACATTGTTCTTCATTAATGTAGTAGACGTATGATAAATTATCACTTATAATCTCCCTAGTGCTCGAATTATTTCCGGAAATTTTTCCGAAGGATCGCATTTTTTGAAAATTTTCTAGAAAAATGCGTGACTGAGGAAGAATTTCCGGATATTAATTCAAGGACGCGGGGGATTCGGTAAGAAAATTTCACACCTAAAATTTATTTGAAAAAAAATTAAAAAATCTGACATGTTTCATTTTGAAACTTACTTTTGCAACAATGAAGTTGGCTGGTTCTTACATTTTGACGTTTATGTGGTGACGCATGTTTCTGTTAAACGTAACATAATTTTATGAATTGACGTGTTTTTCTTTTCAATCAAAAATATGGTTCGTTTTGGTAATGAAAATTCTGAAAACATAAAGATAGAAGTGGCAAATTTTTAGTAGGTAATATAATAGTGGCTCGTTGAATAGGTAGGTAGCTATAGATTATAGATAGTTATAATAAATCATTAAACGTATGTTCATTCAATTTTTATATTTTGTTAATTCCATTTATGAATAAAACTAATTAATTAATCAAAGGTTGTCATTATTCAAGCACTTTTCTTATCCATAATTTGGGAATACTTAAACTTTCAAAAAAAAGTTTCCTCACCGTTTAGTTAAACGAAATGCAAAAAATATAAGTGAAAATTATCCTTTTTATTTATTTTTACTACATTTCATTTACTAAAACAAAGGGAAAGCATAGTATAGTCTAGTTTAGGCTAGTTATGCCAGATAAAACAATTTTTAAAATCTAGGTAGATAGTAGATACCACAGTCAAGTAGGCTTAGGCTTGTGATGTCAAAATCGTCTCTGCTATACGTCACGTCGACAGTTATTTCTTAAACGTGCCTCTTTAGTTCACAATAATTAAATCATGGCAGTAAACAATCAAGAAACTAATTTTAAGCCCTACGGTGTTTGTAAATCTTGCTCTGAAATAGGGGACATTAATATGTCTCATAAAAATTTAAAGTATTTGCAATGTTTAATGGAAAAAACTGAATTAAATCTCCATGAAGAAAACCTTTTCTCAGCTATCCAGAAGATTTTTGAGGAAGATATCCCATCCTTTTTAAGAAAAACCAGAATTCAGCAGAACAAAATTGCATCCAAATATTACATCTATTATATTAAACATAGACATCTGATAGAAGTGGAAAGGGAAGATAACCATTATCCTTGTTATTCTCCATTACGAAGAGAAGAGTTCCAACCAGATTTCCAAAAATATTTAGCCTTAATTAAAGAAATATTTGGTAAATAAACATTTGTATTTATTTAGTATTATAAAATGAATAAAAACATTAAATACCAAAATTTGATCCTGAATACTGATTTTCGGATCATATGATAGCTGTCAAGAAAAAATTTCCACTTATTAATTTTGTTCGCCTAGCTTGGCAGGAGGAGAAAAATTTCCGAAAAATTTGAAGGTTGTCATTGGTAACTGTCGAAATGAAATTGTGAGATTGGCTTAGAATGACAGGTGTGAAATTTTCAGAATTATTTTTTAATTGTTCAACAATACCTTTTTTTTAAATTGCAGCTGCTTTATGAAGAATAATTAAATCATTTTCACAAGTCGAAAGATCTTCGGCCGATTCATTTTTTTCAGATGATGAAAATTCGCTAGTATTTTCCAAATAACTGTCACTTTGTTTGACTTCCTTTTTTCTTCATTCGACGGCGGCGCCGGCGCGGCGGTTTGTTTAGTTTGTTTTGTACAGATTTAATTTTTTTTTGCTAATGTATTTTGCGTAACATGTTTTATGATATTTTGCATCAGCTGCAAATAAATCTGCATAAAATTGTAAACTGGCTTGCATTTCAGTATCTTGTCTTAAAGTCGCAGCATCATATATCTTTTTCCTTGTTTCAGCACCCGTTCCTGTACAAATTGCTACAAGAGTTTTTTTCTTTAGTGTTCCTGATTTACCACAAATTAAACAGTTTTTTTTAATGTCAAACTGATTTTAGGTTCTCTATTAGGGCTGCACAAGGAGCACTTGCATCTTTAATTGCATTAATAACATTATTTTTGTACCAAAAATATTTCCTGCATGAATAATGAAAAGGGTATCGGGTAGGATGAGCAAGTAAATGATGCTCTAATTATTCTAAATTTTTTTTAAAAACAGCATCATTTCTTTCATTTGCGCTTTTTATTATAGTTTCAAAGCCAGAGACAGTGGGTTTTTTACCATTAAATTTTGGCTACTTTCAGCATCCATGCAGAACAAACAAATATTTTCCTCCATTGTTGAAAAAATAATGTCCCACAGTAAGGTATCAATCTATAATACAAAGTTGTAAGAAAAAATACTACTTTTTAACTAAATTAAATTACTTACCTCTAAAAATTACTATTAGGTACTTATATGTGTTAGGTATGACTAATAATATTAAAATTGTTATCCAAATGCAGTTAGATACGTTAATTGTCCATCACCAAATAATGTTAAAATTTATTTATAATAAACCCACCATCAATAAGAAGAAAAACAAAATAACCCACACAACTTTCCATAAAAACCATAGATATAACATTTTCTAATTAAAACCGGTAACAAACCGTTCTATTCAAACAAAAAAACTGCAAATATACTACAATAGTCAGACAATGGATTCTAGGAAGGCTGCGGGTATGCGTGGCGGTATGTGAGAGATCGCCTGTCGAGCCCGCCGCGCCGCCGGCAGCGCGCACCTCTACGTTCAAAAGTCTCTACCGTGTTTATTTTTAACAATAGACCCAATATTAATGGAGCCAAAATGAAGCCTATTAAATTGCGCAGTTTTTGGTAAAGACATAATTTAATAGCTCCTTGCATAAGGAAGTTACGGCGAGGTGAGTTTAAAAATAAATTGACAATGTGTTGTCTTTTTTAAATATTGCTGTTTTTATTATATTATTTACAATATTTTTGCAATAAATCATATACCAAGAGAAAGAGAATTGAATGAGGAATAGAACTAAAAAAAACAACTTCTTTATATCTTTTTTAGAACAAAAGTTATGCGGGTTTAAAGTTAAAACTTTTGTTTTGTTTTTTTTTCAGTTTTTTGCCTATATCTTCGGTATCGACCAATTCCTATGTAAAAAAGCATGCTTTTTCAAATGGTGAAGGTCCCATTTGGTTATACCTGGACTTTTTTAGCTCAAAAATTAGAAGGCTTTTCGCGCTCCATCCGACGGACTACGGACTATAGGTAATATTTTTTGCGAAGATAATGACCATTCATTTGTAAAATAGACAATTTCCCGTTGTATTTTTTGACTTCATGATCTTTCTTGCAGTCTTCATGATCTGTTTTGATATTTGGCAAAATATGATTTACAGCAAGGATAATTGTTTTAAATGGAGCCTTTTGCTCTTAGCATTACTTTTGTACGCGTAAACTTTGTGCACGTAAATAAAATTATTTATGTCGCCCCAAAACAATAATTATCTCTGTAAAAGTCATAAAATAATGGGATTATAATAAATGATTTACAAAATAATAACATAAAAACGCCCGACGGATTTCTTTTTTCAGACAGGAATTGTTTACATGTTGCCAAATGCTTTTAAGATATCAGTTAATCATTATTTATTGTGATCAGTGATAAATAAAAAAGATTTGTTTCAAAATTGGTCCGGTGTCGATTTATTGATCAGATAAAGACGAACACAGTATACTCGTATATGTCGTAGTCTTATACTGAAATCCGTCTTCTCATAAAGATCCTAGTCACATCATGAAGCGTCGGCATATTGTGTAAAACCATGAGGCTACACAATATGTCGAGGCTTTACATGAAAATACCGTACCATGTCGGCGTATTGTGTGTATCACAATCTGTCTAACTTTAAATGTTGTGGTTTTGTGAAATGCCCACAAGACAAGGCATATTACAATGTGTTTAAATAACCTATGACAGCTTGCTATTGAGGCGTATTATACAGAGTGGATCACTCTTAATAAATAAATTCAAGTATCTATGTATTCTAATAAAGAAATTTATTTCAATAAAAAATAGAACAAACATTATAAAATTATTAAAAAGTCAGTTCTTACTGCACTCTAAAAATATCGTGGTCTGCCCTATATCTAGCAATACTGTTTTTGTATGGATATTATGCATGATTCATTCATAACACAGCATCAAACTATTTTTAATACATACCTTATTTAATTGTTGCATATTGTGTGGTTGTCTATTTGGATATGTTACGGAAAATGACGACAATTCGGCCAAAGACATTAATGACCGGCTACTACCTGGACCTCGACCTGGACAATGTGGAGAAATACTGTGGAGGTTTACTTAGGTTTTTTGTGTTTGTTTGTTTTTAATGATATAACAAACAAAACAGAAAAGAATCCTGAGCAAACCAAAACAAATCTGAACAAACCTGCACAGTATGCTTAAGATTGGTCTGCCAATGTCACTGTCCAATTTTCATCATTGTCCGTAACATATATAACTTATAATAATATTCTTGGTAGTGCGCATTAAACAACTAATTTTTATTATTTTCCTTCACAATAACCAAAAAATAAATTACTGTTTTAAAACAAGCAAACCAAACACGATTCGACGACTGAAATTCGGTACTTCACAAAGTACTGAGATCTTTGAATTTAGTCAGATGATGTTACGACGCTATAGGCCGGAAGAATGTGGTCTTTTCATGTAAAGCCTTGGCATATTGTGCAGTCTCATATTTTTACACAATATGCCGACGCTTCATGATATGACTAGGATCTTTATGAAACGACGGATTCATTATAAGACTACGACATATACACGATACATATGTACCCCACTTGAATAAAGTATTTTTATGACTCCGGTCCCAGCTGAGGAGCCAAAGTTAGGTTGTGGCGCAGCGGCTGGGAACTATAACCAGCACCTGTATTTTGTAACTTCAGAACGCTCAGCACTTTAGGACGCTTAGCGCAAATGACGTAAATTTTCAATCAGCACGTACCTATCGTCAAGCTTGATTTTTCGATGAGCTGTGCCCAATGTTTCAAAACGACTGCTCATTTTGCTTCATGCTTCATGGATTTAGGACCAATTTGAAAATTGAGTTAACACTGCGCGCTTATTGTAGGCCCAATCTTTTTTTTGGCAACAAAAAATTGTCAATATCAATGACTTAATTACTTTACATTTAATTAGTATATACCTACAGCGTGTCCACAAACCAACAGATTTTTTACTTTTGACTTTACGAAAAAAAGTTATTCCTCATAAAAAGTTCTGCCTTTTAAGAAAATAATACTGAAATCAAAAATTTTGGCCCATAATATATAATGGGGTGTCAAAAAAAGTAAAAACGATAAATGCCGTAGAAGGTTTAAAGATACAGACAATATAAGTCAAGCTGTAAATTTGTTGGCTTTACAAAACGATCGCCCCGTGGTAGTCGTTGTCAAAACGTCGAACGCTTTTCTCAAAACGTTAAAACTTGTCGACAAGTATCTCAAAGTGCTGAGCATTTTAAAGTTACAAAATACGGGCCCAGTCCCAGAATTGGGACCCTTACGGTTTTAAAAAACCGAAAAACAAACGCATTCCTGGCGCAGAGACCCTTAGTAATTTGAAACGTTGCTGGTTATTTACCGGCGAAGCTGAAAGCCAAAAGCAATCTTGGTTAATGAATGATGCAGCGACGTGCATCTGTAATGGATTTCCTAAGCAGAGTTATGTAAATGTGATATAGATTCCGGTGGTCACATGAGATATAGTCATGTCTATCATAGAAAAGGCGTAAAAATTTTGTTTTACACAAAAATTTAGTTTTAAGCATTATTTGTTGTTATTTTACACGTCTGCAATGTTTTAAGACTGCCCTCTAGGAGAAAATACGTTTCCTAAGTTATCGGTCTTTCTTAGTTCAAAATTTGAATTCACCTTTCATCTTGTTTTTTCCTTTTGATATACAATCAATAGAATAAAAAATAGCAAAGAAGTCATTATTATGTATATCCCTCTAATATTGATATAGTGCAACAATTCTAAGAAAAAATTGCACAAACAGGGCAATAGCTTGGCACTAAAATAGTCCAAAATTATACCACAAGAAAAAATTTAAAAAGGCATTATGTCTCTGCTAGCATGAATGGCATGCGGAGCGGTATGTCTTTATGCACTATATACATTCATGGACAAAATTATGGAATATGTTTTTATCATAATTACTTCAAAATAATATCGCTGTAAATTTATATATTATTTGTTGATAGCATTTTTTCTCATAAAAACTTACGTTCAGATTCACTAAGGTTTTAGATTTAATATATATATATATATATATATATATATATATATATATATATATATATATATATATATATATATATATATACAGTGTGTCCACGGATGGACCTAACTATACTTGTAAACGTTCTTATTTTGCATTTTAGAAGAAAAAGTCATTCTTCAAAACAAATTTTGCTGATGCTAAAAAGTCCACCGCCATATTCAAAATTTCGAATTAACATACTTACAGGGTCGATAAAAAACGAGAAAAACTGAAAATAAGTCAAGAATAAAGTACCTGTCATTTGAAAGAATGGTGAAAATGTTACAGAGAAAAGATGTTTGTAATGTTAATAAAAGATCAGATATCAAATTGGAACCTTGTATCTCAAAGTTAATTTTTTTGCGTTTATTAGGATTTAATTAATAATTATACAAATTTAGCCAAAGTGATTATTGCAGGTATCCACAGCAACAATAAACTCAGTTGACATTTAACCCAAATTAGGTATTTAAAGTCAAAAAACCTTCCAGTGAGTGTCAAAAATTTGGAATAATGTTGACTCTAGAGCAAAGAATTTAGGTAATTATTGATATTACTGTAAACAGCGAATTTTTTCATGAAATTTTGCACAGACCCTAATTTTGGGTCGTAGAACACGAATCCGAAGTCAGTTTTTGGCGGTCTCGAATGGTTTTTCCGCAAAAAATTTTTTTAACTTTTAGGTTACCTTTTTTTATAGATTCCTTTAAGTTTCGACACTTTCACTTAAACATATCTGTAAACTTATAATTTTTATTTTATTTCGTCACACAAAACACCACATTTAGCCAAAAATAGCTAAGAAAATTGCTTTTTCCTATATAAAATTCCATTGTATTTGGTAGTAGACGCCAGTACGTTCCCAGCTGTCAAATGTCCGGCGTTGCCAGGTTTACTTATTTTTCAAGACAAAGTTGTAAATTAGGAATAATAAAAAGTTGGCGGGAAAATGCGAAAATGAACCAAATTTAACCAAAAGGGCAAAAAGATGACCCCAACCAACACCCTGGGGCACCGATCCCTCTTCGCCTGCGAGGAAAGAGACTGGTCAGGGCCCCTAACCAGGTGCTAACCCTGTTCCGACCTTAGGGTGCCCTCCGATCCACCGTTCGTATCAAAAACTTTTCTAAGTCGGTGAATTAGGTGACAGATCTAATATTTTCGATATAACGGTGGTATAACGGTGGATCGGAGGGCACCCTAAGGTCGGAGCAGGGTTAGCACCTGGTTAGGGGCCCTGACCAGTCTCTTTCCTCGCAGGCGAAGAGGGATCGGTGCCCCAGGGTGTTGGTTGGGGTCATCTTTTTGCCCTTTTAGGGAAAATAAAATGCTATCTGTCTTATTTTACTCTCATATTGCCATCTCTTTTTTTGGATTTATTTATGGCCGGAAATTGTTAAAATTTGCGAGAAAAATGTTTTGTAAACGTGGCAACGCCGGAAAATTGACAGCTGGCAAAATAATGACGTCTACAGCCATAAAATGGAATTTTCTATAGAAAACAGCAATTTTCTTAGCTATTTTTGCCTAAATGTGGTGTTTTGTGTGACGAAAACTAATAAAAATTATAAGTTTACAGATATGTTGAAGTGAAAGTGTCGAAACTTAAAGGAATCTATAACAAAAAGGTAACCTAAAAGTTAACCTAAAAGTTTTCCAAAAACAATTTTTTTTTGGAAAAACCATACGAGACCGCCAAAAGCTGACTTCGGATTCGTGTTCTACGACCCAAAATTAGGGTCTGTGCAAAATTTCATGAAAAAATTCGCTGTTTACAGTAATATCAATAATTACCAGAATTTATTTAGTGAGATGCTACGGTATAGGTGAAATATCATATCGCTTTGCAATTGAACTGTTTAATAGAAAGTATCCGGGGGTATACGTTTCTATAAACTGTATTCGGGAGTTAGTAAGAAAGTTTGATAAAACAGGTGTTGTAACAGATCTGAAGAAGCAAAAACGCGTTCATGACGAAAATGATGCCGCTACATTGCTTGCTATTGATTCGGTAACAAATTTCCCCAAGAAATCAGTAAGGAAAAGGACACTGGATCTACCTTTCGGTAAAAGCCATTTACAGAAAATTCTGTCAGAAAACAACATCTATCCTTACAAGCCGGTGAGAATTCATAAACTTGAAGGAAGCGATGATGCGCTTCGTTTAGAATTTTGTTTGTTGATGGGCGAACGAATTATGATGGAAAGATATTTTTACAGAAACATTGTTTTCTCTGACGAAGCAACATTTACAACGAATGGAGTCGTTAGCAGTCAAAATTCTAGATATTGGTCGAAAGAAAATCCAAATTTCCGAATTATAACAAATAGTCAGCGATATAAAAAAGTTAATGTTTGGTGTGCAATAATGTATAATAAAATTATTGGTCCCTATTTTTTTGACGGAACCGTAAACCAGAACACATACATAGAGATGTTGGAAAACTTCTTACTCCCTGCTCTGGATGAAGTAAACTTGCAGGTGAGACAGACACTTCATTTTCAACAGGACGGTTGTCCTGCACATAAAGCAATTCGAGTTAGGGAGTGGCTAGATAGGCATTTTGCTAACAAATGGATTGGACAGTTCGGTCCTATTAGATGGCCTCCGCGTTCCCCAGACATCACCCCACTGGATTTTTTTTATGGGGACATCTTAAACAAAAAGTTTATGTGAATTATCTTCACGATGATGAAAATCTTTTAAAACAGAACATTATAGAAGCAATAGCCGAAATAAATGAGCATACCATTCATCTAGTGTACGAAAAATTTAGGACACTGATTGAAAAATGTGTAGCAGTAGGAGGACAACATGTAGAGTAATGTTTCTTTGTATTTATGTTTTCGTTTTTCAATAAATTATTAACTTTGGCTAAATTTGTGTAATTATTATTACTTTAATCATTAAAGTCAAATAAATCAGTTTTGAGATACAGCGTTTAAATTGGATATCTAAGCTTTTATTGACATTACAAACATCTTTTCTCTGTAACATTTTCACCTTTCTTTCAAATAACAGGTACTTTATTCTTGATTTATTTTCACTTGTTCTCGTTTTTTATCGACCCTGTATGTTAATTCGAAATTTTGAATAAGGCGGTAGACTTTTTAGCATAAGCAAAATTTGTTTTGAAGAATAACTTTTTCTTCTAAAATGCAAAATAAGAAAGTTTACAAGTATAGTTAGGTCCATCCGTGGACACACTGCATATATATATATATATATATATATATATATATATATATATATATATATATATATATATATATATATATATATATATTGTTTTTAATTTTGTTTTCTTGGGGATTTAGTCCGTTGTGAGGCAAATAAAATGTGGTGTTTCTGGTTACATTTTATATTACTAACGTTTCGGTAATAGATATACCTTCATCAGAGTGCAGTAACTGTTAAAATAAAAAAATGTTTTCAGCTACTGCACTCTGATGAAGGTATATCTATTACCGAAACGTTAGTAATATAAAATGTAACCAAAAACACCACATTTTATTTGCCTCACAACGGACTAAATCCCCAAGAAAACAAAATTAAAAACAATATATATATCAACAGTCCAAGAACCTGCCAAAAATACATACATATATATATATATATATATATATATATATATATATATATATATATATATATATATATATATAATTCTGAAAAAGGAAATGTTCTGTACACTGTTAGTGACTTTTAATTATAAAAATATGCCTGACCCTAATCTATCTCTAGTGTAGTATATCTTCTGTATAAAACCTAATCTGATAAAATAATTTTTCTGATGTTTCGAGACCTAATATCTAGTTTACACTAGAGGTAGATTAGGGTCAGACATAGGTACTTTTTATAATTAAAAGTCACTGAATGTGTACAGAACATTTCTTTTTTCAGGATTTGTTTTTTGTATTAAAGGCAATGACTATTATTATTTTTTAAATATTCATTTTCCTTAACACTAGAGTAGCGTAACACCCAAATAATAAATCTTTTAAATATGAATCCGCCACAATCATATAGGTAGACATTATTAATAAGTTCTGGTGTAAACTGTCCATGGAACTGACCAATAGGGGGTAAATTCTTGTTCCATTATTTTTTGTTTCTTAAATCAAATTGGATTCCTCAAATCAACTACGATATTGTAATAAAACTAAAGAATATTTCTGGGTTTTCAATACTTATTAAGAAAAGATTATATATGTATATATATATATATATATATATACTGGTTTAAATTAAGATCCTATAGTTGATTAGTTATGTTTTGACAGGTTTTTGTCCTGTCATTGTTAATAAGTCGTCATTATAAACTTATGAATTATTCTGATATTTCAGCGATTTGCTTGGTTTCCAAATGATTTTCATCTTGGAACGAGTTGCTGTAATGAATTTAGTTTTCTTATTGTCGAAAGTACGTACTAAAATTGCCCCTTTCTTTATAAATTTGCGAAAAAGCTCGGAAATAAATTCACAGTATAAAACTTACTGGTCTTATTCTTACACTTATCAGTTTAAAACTTTTGGTTGTCAAATTAGACCAGACTAGCGTTTATAGAATCTGGCTGTTAAAATTCCTTACTTTCGAATTGTGAAATAAACGGTTCCTTCCAGGAAAAAGCGTTTAAAGGTCGTGATTCATCAGAATTTGTATTCTGACACAGAAATTATGAAAATTGGAAAATAATATTTGATAATTTTGTCCGCGAGTGTATTCTTCATAGACCAAAAAAATCTAATATTGTCTATTGCATAGTTATCACTTATTTAATAACTTCATTAATGTCTTACCTATTACAATAATCAGAATACATCTTGAAACCCGCACTACGCTTCAAGAAACACTCTCCAACACAACTCTTATGGGGCGCGTCCCAGTTAATATAAGCCTCTAAGTCTCTAAGAAATTCAATTTGAAATTTAAGTATATCCTCTATATTAATAAATATTGTTGCAATTTGTTCATCGGTAAACATGTCTGTGCGTTTTCGGCACTCCGACACATAACCTTCTGCCACATCGCGTAACACCTTAACAAAATCCCGTTCTGTATGCACTAATTCACGCACTACGCTTGTTCGTACTTGGTCATTGGATAGTAATGATATGCTGGTCCTTCTACGGATCTGAGATGATACTGGGCGTCCGGAAGCGATAGCCGCTAGACAGTCCTCAACTGTGTCCTCTTGACTAACACGTAATCGAACGAATTGGGCGGGAAACCATCTAGAATAATACAATTATTATTTCTAATATAAAATATATGTAGTTATTAAAATATTCATTCTTGAGAACTTTTAAACTAAGCATCGAAATTTATTTTAACCTATTACTTATTAGAAATGCATTTACGTATGAATATGTCCTAACAAATCGAGAATTAGGAAGTTTCCTATGTCAGAAATATCGAGTAACTTCAACATCATTTAATAGTCTTTCACTTAACTTGTGAAACAAAAAAAAATTATCTCGATATCTTCCAAATTGACGAACTTATTCAATTTCTTATTTAATAACTTCGCGCGCGGCTTTTATCGGCCGTGACGTCAAAATGCAGAACTCTGTCGCCCCATGGTCGCCGGGCTAGCGGCCCGCTGCTGCTTTCGCGTGTTTACTTTCATGCATTGTATCCATAGACAAAATATATTTAGACCATCACAACGTATTCGCGACACCAGCTGAATCCGTCCAATGTATGGGCGAAAAAGTGCGTTTGCACGCATATGGCGCCAGTCAGGTTTTTAAACGACGGTTCTCTCGAGTCATGCGCACTCGGGACGTCTCGCAAAAGTGGTTGTTTAACTCGATGACCCAACTCGGCGATCAGAACCGGGCCGAAAAAATCTCAGTCATTTTTATGTTATGGTATTTTTGGTTGGGGTGGCGCATATAGCGAACCTCTGAAGCTTGGTATTTCGATAATTATATTCTTTACAAAGTGTTAAAGACATTTCATATGTTTCGCCAATTATGTATCAAACTTTTAAATATAAGGAATTATTTTGTAGTCCATTTCTTACAATTAGTGCATAAATACAAATAGTTTAATTCCAAATTTAAATTATATGAATATGTGAAAGAATAGTAGGTAAAAAACATAATTTATCTTCAATGCACTCCGGTGTTGAAGTGAATACACACGGAGAAGTAGAAATAGTTATCAGTGACGTATATTGAGTGGGGCCAAGGTGTCAGAAAGGCATTGATGGGGTGTGTGTGTATTAGGGGCATTGTATAAGGGGTAAGATGGTGTAAGAAGGTCATATATAGTGTCAATGCCTCCTTCCCCTATATTGCATAAGGGTGAGTGTCCAAAAGGCATATTTGCGCTTTCGCCAAAGGGGCACTAAAAATACTAGTGTATTAGGGTAGAGGGGAGTATTTTAAAAGGGATGGCGAAAGAAAAAAGCGCTTTCGCCAAAGGATCGCTAAGATATCAGTGGATTAGAAGGGTGAGTGTCCAAAAGGCATATTTGCGATTTCGCCAAAGGGGCACTAAATATACTAGTGGATTGGGGTAGAGGGGAGTATTTTAAAAGGGATGGCGAAAGAAAAAAGCGCTTTCGCCAAAGGATCGCTAAGATATCAGTGGATTAGTAGGGTGAGTGTCCAAAAGGCATATTTGGGCTTTCGTCAAAGGGATACTAAAATACTAGTGGATTGGGGTAGAGGCGAGGGTAGAGGGGAGTATTTTAAAAGGGATGGCAAAAGAAAAAAGCGCTTTCGCCAAATGATCGCTAAGATATCAGTGGATTAGATTGACATGGGGCCGTAAGTAAGTAGCGCTTTCACCAAAGTATCAAGTGCACACACTGTAAATAGGTGTCAAAATATTTACATCTTACCATAGAACTTGGTTTGTTCAATAATTATACAGGGTGGGATGCCAATCCAATAAAATATACACATAGTTTTGGTAATTTTTTTATTTACTATTTTACTTCTTAAAACAGTTGCATATTTTATTTCTATTGTTTAGAATACTATGTTTATATTTTATTTCAACTTTCAATTTTGTAAATGTAACGTTTAAAAAATTAAGAGGGGGGACATTAAAGAGACGCACTGTATATGTATAAACTGAGCTATTTTCGAGGAATTATCGACAGTTTTGTATAGCAAGAAAACTCAGATTTAAGCCAACAAACTATACAATTTTTGTTAAAATCTCACTAATGGTTACATTTTTATCATTAATAAAAAGAATAATTACAAGTAATATATTTAGCATTTATTACTCGATAAAAGATTCACGTCATGTGAAATAAATTTTGAAATACGGTCCTGTCTATCACAAGGCAAACGTTTGACAAGGCGCAAGCCCGCAGAAGACCGTCTGTGTTTATGGATTCAGCTTGGTAAATTTACCACATTCGCAAATGACATTATTTCTCTATTATATATTTTCTCTATGATTGTATCCTGTCCGGTAAGAATAACACTAAAGATTAAACGGGCGCCTATTCCGCTGTTGACGGCGTGGTGGCGATTGACGTCATCGAGCCTCAGCCAACGTGAGCGTAGCATCTGAGACTTTGAAGGACGACAACTTTTTTATTTCTACAGATAATTAAAAACAAAAAATACATATGTTTTTTACATTTTTAGGACTATTTATTAAGAGAAAATGAAAAAAATGGAAACTTCCTAATTGCAGGGTATTTTGTTAACCACGCTGGTAAGTGTCGGTTACTTGTTGATAACATTTGGAACAGAGCCTTAGTTATTTTACCAAGAAACCAAGGAACATTTTGGCCATGATACAAATAAAAGAAGGTATGACACTAAACCGTGTCAAATTCGTCCGGGTTCGCGCATGACGTCACGCTGTGTCCTATTTTTGAAATTTATAACGCGCAATATAGAGGTTACGTTAGTTATAGTCGATTTTATATAAATTCTATTGGCAATATACTTTGCCTCCTGCTTATAATACAAATTTTATAGTATATGATTTAAAATAATCATATAAAGGGATAAATACATACATTGATTGATTGATTGTCCATATCACAACCATACACAGCACATCTCATTTTTTACTTTTAAACTCCTAAAAGTAATACAAAAATACCCAAAAATAGTTGAAAACACAACGTGATCTTAAAAAAGACGTGTTTCGATTACAAAATATCGCGGAATTGGTCACGGCGTGACGTAAATGGCCACGCCTACCTGCGCGGTATCATATCTTCTTTTATTTGTATCATGCCTTTTGGCTAGGTGACTAGTTTTGCTCAGGTTTGCTTGGGTGTGTTCATTTTTAATTTAGGTTGATCGTTTGGTTAGTCTGGATGCCTTGTTTATTTGTGGTTGCGATTCACTATACAGATGTGGCAAATCTGTATTTGCTGTCGAAAAATATCACATGCAATCTCCGAACCAAACTACGCTCTACGCCATCGTGTATCGGGTTCGGCTTTGTGATCGCGATTCGTGGCTGGCTAGCTCGCAACAAAACTAACACGATGCGATGCAGCGCACCTTGATCAATTTCGAATTCCCGATTGTCAGACCAGAGAAAAACAAGACAGAGAGAATAATATCTCTTCTTCCCGCCATCGCCAGCTCGACAACGCGTTGGCCTTCAAACGGCAACACCCCGAGATCGGCGCGTACGATTCTCACCATACACCCCGACATTAGCCAGTGCGGTAGCAATACGGCAAGCAGAGAGAGTTTTCTGCGGCGCTTCTCAATACTCACTCTCACTGTGCTTTATACCGTTTATACGGATGCGCTATTCTGTTTTTAACGCGTGGCTACATTTTTGGAGAATCTTTTAAACTTTTGGTTGTTGTTTTTCATATGTGTTTTTTGTAACGGGGTATTGTACGTGCACATATAGTTTTCTATACCTTTTTGTATCTTCGTGTGTTTGTTTTTGAAATTATGACATCACAGCTTTTGTATAATCTTTCCTTTTGGGGGAACTTTAAATTACGCCCATGAAATCTTACCTATATCCATGAATTTATACTCAGCAGCTCTCCTAAATGACTTGGAAATATACTGCATGTTCCGTTTAAAATAACTAAGGTTTTACATTGTTGGCTAGGTTAGCGGTTTTCACTTTTTTTTTCATTGCATAAAAGAACAAAGGGACAAAGGATTAGAAAAAGGGTACGATCTCATCCCAAAGAGTCATGCTTAGCGACTTGAAATACGAAAGTTCAGCTGAGCCGTGAAAATATTTTTTTGTAATAAATGTGAAACTAAAACAAATCTAGACTATATTACGCATTACATAACATAATTAACATTGTTTCAAAGTTCGTTTCAGTAAAACGAGGTCATTTATAATTAAGAATATCTGTAGTCTAGAAATGCTCCTTTCGAGTATGGAGTAGTGTTGCAACATATATAAAAAAGGTCAAAATGGCACCCAACCCAATTTACCCGTCCGGGCGGCGTATTGGCATTGTTTACCACAGTGCAGCGCATATACGGCGTTGGAACGCAGTAAAGAATGGCCAAATGTTCGCCGCATGTATCCAGGCAAAGCTTACCGCGGTTCAGCACAAACTGAACGTTTTCAATTTTGTTGAATTTTAAGCCTAAACATTTTAGTTATTATTCGTCCAACCGATGTAATTTTTTGTGTGTGTCTTTCAATTGACTGATTGTGCAATAAAATAAACATATTTATTGAAAACGCGAAATGACTAAACAAGCCCATTGATAAAAATCAATTTGCAGCCGATTTGTTGACTTTTCCAATTTTCAACTAGCTAAAATCGATCTGATCTGACTGCGGTTTGTGAAAAAAAAGTGTCATGTGGCATTCAACTCTCGTCAGGCAAAGTGTATAGTTTGTATATCGAAGGTGTTATTTAATAATCTTGAATCTGTATTATAGATATGACACATACGTTAATGATGATACATCGAGATGGAAGCTATGATGTAACATTAAGCTTTCGATATGTAAACAATATTTGAGGGTGGCATATTTATATTTAAAATACAAACATAAAAACAGTATTCGAGGGTGACAAATTTATATTTAAAATACAAACAATATTTGAGGGTGACAAATTTAAATTTAAAAATCTTGTAAAAAATACTTTTTAAAAAAACTTTTATTATTTAGATGTACTAAAACGAAAAAAATAAGTATAGTTTTTTCATTGGGGTAATGCTGAATGCTATTTCTGAGTGGACGTAGTTCGCGTGGGTGGATCCTAAGAAAAGTATTATCAAAGTTATCACTGAAACAGGTATAATATATTATGTTAAACTTATTGTCTTAAAAGCTTGTCGCGTAAATAGAAAAGAAAAAAATGCATACTTAGGTATTTACAATTTCTGCTAAACAAAATTAATGCCTGTATGAACTTTTCGCGCGCGACGAGCTTTTAAGACAGTTAATTTAACATAATATATTAGTATATCTGTTTCAGTGATAACTTTGATTCTTTGATACTACTTTTCTTAGGATCCACCCACGCTAACTACGTCCACTCAGAAATAGCATTCAGCATTACCACAATGAAAAAACTATACTTATTTTTTTCGTTTTAGTACATCTAAATAATAAAAGCTTTTTTTTAAAAGTATTTTTTAAAAGATTTTTAAATTTAAATTTGTCACCCTCAAATATTGTTTGTATTTTAAATATAAATTTGTCACCCTCGAATACTGTTTTTGTTTGTATTTTAAATATAAATATGCCACCCCCAAATATTGTTTTTATATCGAAAGCTTAATGTTACATCATAGCTTCCATCTCGATGTATCATCATTAACGTATGTGTCATATCTATAATACAGATTCAAGATTATTAAATAACACTTTCGATATACAAACTATACACTTTTCCTGACGAGAGTTGAATGCCACGTGACACTTTTTTTCACAATCAGTCAGATCACATCGATTTTAGCTGGTTGAAAATTGAAAAAGTCAACAAATCGGCTGCGAATTGATTTTTATCAATGGGCTTGTTAAGTCATTTCGCGTTTTCAATAAATATGTTTATATTATTGCACAATCAGTCAATTGAAATACACACACAAAAAATCACATCGGTTGGACGAATAATAACTAAAATGTTTAGGCTTAAAATTCGACAAAATTGAAAACGTTCAGTCTGTGCTGAACCGCGGTAAGCTTTGCCTGGATACATGCGGCGAACATTTGGCCATTCTTTACTGCGTTCCAACGCCGTATATGCGCTGCACTGTAGTAAACAATGCCAATACGCGTCCGGGCGAGGCATAGGTCAACAACCGATAGCAGATCTCTGGTGCCATACAGTACCAGCCTGCGCAATTCATGTGCAAATTTTTGGTGGGAAACTTTTTTTCGCAATTTTCTTTACATTTTTTTATTTTTTGTTTTTTATATTTATGACATCTGCGCAGTAGACCACAATGCGAACCACGCGCAAACTCAGCGTGCTAGACAATATTGGAATATTGGAATAGCGAATATTGTCCCTTCAAAATTATTTATATGTTCGAATATTCAAATAAATATTTCAGTATTCGAGTATTTGAATATTTTTTGATTGGGTTTGATTGGGTATTTGGATATTTTTTGAGTTTTCGATTTTGTGAATATTGCGATATTTGATTAGTTAGTAGTTACCTATATGAAACGGTTGAAAATCCGTATGCACTTTACTCAATTGTTTAGTTAAGTTTAGAAAAAGTTTTCAGTTTCAAAAAAAATTAACAGTCAGTAATGAATGCCAATTCAAGGGTTAGTTAGACTAAAGGCCGATTCCGCTTGAGTTTTAATTATTCGACTATTCGAATAGTCGAATTAACTATTCGAATAATCGAATCAACTATTCGAATAATCGAATCAACTATTCGAATAGTCGATTCAACTATTCGAATAGTCGAACTGACCATTCGAATAGTCGAATAAACTGTTCGAATTGTCGAATCCACTATTCGAATAGTCGAATAAACTATTCGAATAATCGAATCGACTATTGGAATAGTCGAACCGATTATTTGAATAGCCGATTCAACTAATCGAATAGTCGAACCGACTGTTCGAATAGTCGAATAAACTATTGGAATAGTCGATTGGATTATTCAAATAGTCGACGCGACTATTCGAAAATTCTACTAGTCGAATTGACTCTTCGAATATTCGTGGAGACTATTCGAACATTGAATAATTCGAATATTTGAATAATAAATGAAGTAAGTATTCCAATACTTCAATTTTAAAAATTCCTAGCCCTAGTCTACACTGGTACCCATTCACTTTTAAGAATATATTTTTATGCGTTGGCATTTTGGGTAACTCTATTATCAGCCCAATATTTATTGATGGAAATTTAAATGCCAACAAATATTTAGACCTTTTGAGGAATCAAATTGTTCCAGCCGTTCAAGCTGTCACTATCAATTTTAATGAAGTTTGGTACCAGCAAGATAGATGTCCTGCTCACAGCGCCAATGGTGTGCAGGTCTGTTTAAATTAAACCTTCCCCGCTCGTCTTACTAGCAGAAGGGGGACGATTTTATGGCCACTCAGATCCCCCGATCTAGCTCCCAATGATTTCTTTCTTTGGGAGCACATAACCCAAGAACTTTACCGACACAGGCATGAACGTGCAAATAATTTGGACGAACTTTAAGCAAAAATTGCCCTATCTGTTAATAAGATCACCCCTGATATGCTTGAAAATGTGTACAGGGGGTTTCATCACAGATTGGGCTACTGCCTTTTCCAAGGTAAAGGACTTTTTGAAAATTTACTGCCCTAACATTTTAAAGTAACTTGAACTAAGTAAATTCTTCACAATTTTTTAATTTAATGTTTATTTTCAACAATAAAAGTTTAGTTTTTATTAGAATCGGTTATTTATTTTTACCACTTAAAATAATTTTTATTTTTAGTTTTATTAGAATGTAATACATGATTTTGATATTATTTTAGAATTATCGTTTATTTCTAAATAAAATGCTAGCTTTTATTCCAACGAAAATGGCGGCTAAAAATTACAATGCGTCAACCATAATTTTAGGCAAAATCGCTAAAACCCTAGTAATAAAATTAACAAATCCAGCAGCGAGAAACACACTACTTTAATGACAAAGGGTTACTGACTGATTGAATTGGCGATTTGTGTTGACAGTTTGACAGAGAGGCCCGGACCCGCGATAAAGACAATATCTGACGTTTTGCAATTATTCTTTTCATTCTAATATCGCATTAGCATTAACGGCTCTGACTTGTTCCACTTGTATCTCCCACTAAATAATCTTTTCCGTACCTGTATATACAAGACATTTCATGTTAAGTCCAATTACTTTAAACGGCTACGATATACATGAACCTGCAACCGTTTATAGCAACATTTTGATGTAATAATAAATAGTTATTTACGTTACTAGTTCGGCCAGTAATTTCTTACACTACGAGTACGAGGCGGCGCAAGAGCCAAATCCGGAATGTTTCATAGAAACCTAAATAAGTTCTGAAACAATTACTTAACGGATATGTAATGCACAGTCTATTTCATACTGTGCTTTTGAGATTCCGCAATTTAACTTTTCTAATTTAATACTCTGTCCGCAAGAAAACATAGGTTGGCATTAAGTGGTATCATCTGATCAGTGGCGCACCCAGGATTTTGTCTTGGGGCTGAATAGTGCAATTCGGTGGATTTTTTCAATTAGAAGGGAACTTTTTAATTTTTGTGTATCTAGAATGTTGGTCGGGTGCGCCACTGCATCTGATGATGTTACATAGCAATACTATATGTGTTTTGCTTAGGTTTATTTATTTCAATATATCATTTTGTCAAGACAATTCGGCAAGTTACCTAGAAGTATTTTGCAGTGCCGGCTTAAGGCTGTTTACTGCCTGGGGCTATTCAAAGCTGACCGCCCCCCGCTAATTTCTACTAGGTATTATCCATTTTAATAAAACGCACGTAAAAACACAAAGATGTAGAGGACAATCGCCTAATATTGGATCGTTGCCTAATAAAAGTTGTCACATGAAAAATGGAATCCAGAGAATATAAAGAATGCCATTGACGCAGTTAAAAGTAAAAAAATGGGGTATTTAAAGGCGCCAAAGAGCTTCAACGTTCCCAATTCAACCCTTAAATTATATGTCAATCGTGAGCAACCCTTAGAAGAACAATGTAAACTACAAATGGGTCGAAAACCAGTTTTATCTCCTGAAATGGAAGAAGACTTGGTACAGTACTGTTTGGAAATAGACAAAAGAGTCTAGGACTCGCAGACATTCGCAGACTGGCGTCTCAGCTTGCTATAAGGAATGACCTTCCTCATCTGTTTTCAAAAAACGCGATTGCCGGCAAAAAATGACTTAGAAATTTCTTCTTTGAGAAACCTCAAGGAATTTCAATAATTTGTTTTTCAAAAAAATGAACCGACTTCACAAAAGAAGAAGCACTAAAAAGTATGAAATAATATTTTAAGTATTTATAACTGTGGTTAATGGTAAACTTAATTTTGTTCAAAGTTACTTAACTTATACACCGAAGTTCCGAACTTTGAAGTCGGCGCGATTTTAAAGTATAATAGGAATCCTTAATGATAATATTCATATTCTCACCTCACTAGCCCCGTAATTGATATGCTAGTTAACATTTTTAAATAAATTCCTGGATACCTATTCCTTTTTATCACCCTCCCCTTAACTTTAATTTTTTTAACATCTGTTGGACAGAATTAGATTTTCTGGCCTCATTAACTCCGAAAATAATATATTAGTCATCCTTTTCAGAAAATGTCTAAGCCGCTCCGGTTTTACCCCTCCCACCCCCTCCCCTTTATTATTTTTAAAAGTCAGATACCAATAGGACCACCTAACCATCCGGTCATGCTAAACACAACGGAGAAAAAAATATTGATATTGGTTCTGCCATTCCGAAGTACACACGCAAAAATTTTCAATTTCAAGAGTTTTTTTAGATTTTCGCAGTTTTTTTAGGTTTCCACTCACTTCAACAAAAAACCCTTAAAATGGGACCATTCGAGAGAACTCACCTACAAAACAAACAAAAAATATCGAAATCGTTTAATCTCTTCAAGAATTATGCGTGAACATACATTAAAAAGATAATGATAATAATAATGACACATACGGGTCGAATTGATAACTTCCTCGTGAAGTCGGTTTTAAAATAGAATAAAAGGTTTCACGCCAGAAAATGTCAACTGCTTTGTGTGTCAGTTGTGTCATTTCTTTTGTACAACTGTTATTGTTTTTCAGCTTTACAATTTTTACTCCACTTACCGCCCCCTTTAGCCCACTGCCCGGGGCTGATAGCCCTCTTAGCCCCCCCCCCCTCCCCCCCACCCTTGAGCTGGCGCTGTTCTTTTACCATCTCTCATACTGTAATACCCTACCTACCGGAGTAAGCAGTATTTAAACGTAACCAAGGATCTAGGTTACGTTTAAATACCTATATAAATTAGGAAAAGTAATACCTTTCAAAACTTTAGTTAGCTGTGAAATGTTCCAAATCAAAACTAGAAAAATTGATTATTTAAATGATAATAACGATACTATAATGTGTATGATTATTTATAATGTGAGCGGTAAAAAAAATAGAATTAGTAGATTAAAAATAAAGACCTTGTTTTAGGGTTCGGTCGGAATTCAACAATAGTTGTTTTATCAAGAGCGTCTCTTTCGCAAACACCGCAGATCCCGAGGGTTAATATGAAAAGGTTCTAATTTCAAATTAGTGGAAGGTCCTGTCGTTGCTAGGGACGTTTGTGTTTCTGCGTTCCAATAAACCAGTTAATGGGTATAACGACTGATTGTTGAAAAAGTTCCTTTGTAATTATTTAACAAATTCTCTTTTATAATATTTTGAGTTTTGCTTTTTAAATCGTATCGTTCTCTAAATATATATATATATATATATATATATATATATATATATATATATATATATATATATATATACATATATATATATATATATATATATATATATATATATATATATATATATATATATATATATATATATATATATATATATAGAGAAGGGTAGTCGTTGCTGACTAGTTAAGGAGTAAACTAGTAAATATTGGGGTATGCAGCAAATGAAAGTGTACTCTTTAAAGTTCAGTCCGAGCTTTCGGAAATTTTTATTTCCATCATCAGGGAATCTACAATTAATAGTTAAATGGGAGTGTGTTACATTAAACGAGCTTAAAGTAACTTACAACTTTGTTGAGGTTGGTCATCAAGATATCAATTGTAGAACTGAACATTGTCAAGACAAAAAGCCGTAATTTGGGTCCAAAACATTAAAACAAGTTAAAATTAATTTTTACAGAACACACAAACACTGATAAAATTGCTTAATTATTAGGAAAAGAGGCATTAGTTATATAAAATATTGTTTGAGTTTAATCTTAGGTTTCATTTTGAATACTGTCAATGACAGGAGAAAATAATTTTTTATATTCTTAACATTTTTGTAGGGTTAGGGACTAAATGTGTATAGTGGTTACACGAATTCAAGTTTTAGTGTGCAGTATCTTGATACCCGAGCAATAGCAAAGTTAAACCAAAGAAAAAATGGTACCATTCATATTAGAGGGTGGTTTATTATCTAGGAAAAGAAGATAAGAGTAGATTGAACTTAAATGATTAATATCTGTTTTTTTATTAATGCAGTTAGGCTGTTGTGAAATAAAGGCCATCTCCAGAAAAAGCCTCCTGGTGTAGTTAGGTTCTGAGATTAAAATTTTTGTGGAATTGTAGTCCATGTTGTGATTAAATTTATTTGCATGTTCTGCTAAGGCGCATCTTTCTGGGTGAAGTCTACAGTCACTCCTATGCGAAACAATGCGGTTAGAGATAGGTCTTGAAGTTTGACCAATGTATATTTTATCGCAGTCCGCACAAGGTATACTGTAGACCACATCAGACCTAGCTGTTAAAGGGGTTTTATCTTTGAGTTTAGAGTATACAGAGCGAATTGTAAGAACTGATTTGTTTGCAATTTTTATATCCTTAATGTGACTAAAAATCCTAGTCAGGCCGGGAGTGACCTCTCTAATGAAGGGTAAAGTTGCGAAAATAATTTTTCTTTCTGGGTTCGTCCCAACAACACTACTTACATGATTCCTATTAGGAGTATTGGTGTTAGTCAATGTATTGGACGAACTGAACAGTATCTTTTTTATTAAGGTTGGTGGGTAGGAGTTATCTGTAAAAAGTGTTAATAGGATGTCTAGATTCTTTTTGTGGAAGGATGGGTCTGAGATTTTCAAAACTCTGTTCTTCATTTGTTTTATTAAATTCACTTTTGTAGAGAATTTATGGTATGATAAATAGTTCAGGTACCTGCCTGAACTGCAAGGTTTCCTGTACCAGTCAATAATGATTTTATTCTCTGGAGAACGTATAAACTTGGTGTCCAGGAACGGGATAGCTTGTTCTTCATTCTCTGTTTCTATAGTGAATTGTATGTACGGATCATAACTGTTAATAGTTTCTACTATCTCATGAATACCATCCTGAGGTAAGGATAAAATGATATTATCTACATATTTTTTTATGAAGTGAAGATTGAAGGATAGGACAGGGATGACAGTGTCCAGCAGGTCGTCCATAACATAGGCTGCTAGAATAGGAGAAATAGAGGCACCCATCGGTGTGCCAAAAGTCTGTTTGTAATGTTTGTTATTAAAAGAGAAATATGTGTTTTCAAAAAGGAAGGTTATCAATTCCATAAAGGATTCTTTATTTATATTACAGTGAGTGCTGATACGGTCCCAGTTTTTGTGGATGGCTCTGTGAGCAGCATTTAAGTAAACGTTACTAAAAAGAGATATCACATCCAGACTAGCCAGGACATAATTGTTAGGTAATATCAATACAATAGATTATTTCATAAAACTAAATTTAATAACATTAACAAACTAAACAAATTAAAGAATGAAGAATCAATAAAAAAACTCAAAACCAAACCTAATTGGATAAAAAATCTTACAGAAACAGTAATACCAGATGATGTATTACAGTTCTTATCACTTGGTCCAAAATTTTGCATTGAACCCATAATAAATAGGGACATCTCCATCAAAAGTGTTTTGGCGGACGTGGATTATATCACATCTAACATAGATGACATCTCACTAAAAAATATCACAATATCTAGAGCTACTAACTTAATTACTAATTATATCCACAATAACAAAATTAATAATTCATTCTTTCATAATTTATACAATAAAACTCAAAAATTTCTAAAAAGCAACCCCAACATTATTGTAACAAATTCTGATAAGGGCAACGTGACAGTCATCATGAACAAAGAACACTACTTACAACTAACTGAGGACTTAATAGTCACTAGCACTTCATATGTTCAACTACCAAGTGACCCCACGTTGTCCATACAGAGAAAATGCAATGATATGGTTAAAAGACCAAAAACCACTAACCAGATTACTGAAGTTCAAAAAAAGCAACTTACTGGCTATAAAGGTATATCCCCAAAATTTTATGCTCTCCCTAAAATACACAAACCTACTTTATCAGTAAGGCCTATAGTAGCCTCTATTGGAGCACCTACAGAGCTAATTGCATCTTTTGTCACAGACATTCTAACTAAAGCTTATGACTATAATAATGAATATTACATAAAAGACTCGTTTGAAGTCACACAAAGATTCAATAACATGATATTACCTAACAATTATGTCCTGGCTAGTCTGGATGTGATATCTCTTTTTAGTAACGTTTACTTAAATGCTGCTCACAGAGCCATCCACAAAAACTGGGACCGTATCAGCACTCACTGTAATATAAATAAAGAATCCTTTATGGAATTGATAACCTTCCTTTTTGAAAACACATATTTCTCTTTTAATAACAAACATTACAAACAGACTTTTGGCACACCGATGGGTGCCTCTATTTCTCCTATTCTAGCAGCCTATGTTATGGACGACCTGCTGGACACTGTCATCCCTGTCCTATCCTTCAATCTTCACTTCATAAAAAAATATGTAGATGATATCATTTTATCCTTACCTCAGGATGGTATTCATGAGATAGTAGAAACTATTAACAGTTATGATCCGTACATACAATTCACTATAGAAACAGAGAATGAAGAACAAGCTATCCCGTTCCTGGACACCAAGTTTATACGTTCTCCAGAGAATAAAATCATTATTGACTGGTACAGGAAACCTTGCAGTTCAGGCAGGTACCTGAACTATTTATCATACTATAAATTCTCTACAAAAGTGAATTTAATAAAACAAATGAAGAACAGAGTTTTGAAAATCTCAGACCCATCCTTCCACAAAAAGAATCTAGACATCCTATTAACACTTTTTACAGATAACTCCTACCCACCAACCTTAATAAAAAAGATACTGTTCAGTTCGTCCAATACATTGACTAACACCAATACTCCTAATAGGAATCATGTAAGTAGTGTTGTTGGGACGAACCCAGAAAAAAATTATTTTCGCAACTTTACCCTTCATTAGAGAGGTCACTCCCGGCCTGACTAGGATTTTTAGTCACATTAAAGATATAAAAATTGCAAACAAATCAGTTCTTACAATTCGCTCTGTATACTCTAAACTCAAAGATAAAACCCCTTTAACAGCTAGGTCTGATGTGGTCTACAGTATACCTTGTGCGGACTGCGATAAAATATACATTGGTCAAACTTCAAGACCTATCTCTAACCGCATTGTTTCGCACAGGAGTGACTGTAGACTTCACCCAGAAAGATGCGCCTTAGCAGAACATGCAAATAAATTTAATCACAACATGGACTACAATTCCACAAAAATTTTAATCTCAGAACCTAACTACACCAGGAGGCTTTTTCTGGAGATGGCCTTTATTTCACAACAGCCTAACTGCATTAATAAAAAAACAGATATTAATCATTTAAGTTCAATCTACTCTTATCTTCTTTTCCTAGATAATAAACCACCCTCTAATATGAATGGTACCATTTTTTCTTTGGTTTAACTTTGCTATTGCTCGGGTATCAAGATACTGCACACTAAAACTTGAATTCGTGTAACCACTATACACATTTAGTCCCTAACCCTACAAAAATGTTAAGAATATAAAAAATTATTTTCTCCTGTCATTGACAGTATTCAAAATGAAACCTAAGATTAAACTCAAACAATATTTTATATAACTAATGCCTCTTTTCCTAATAATTAAGCAATTTTATCAGTGTTTGTGTGTTCTGTAAAAATTAATTTTAACTTGTTTTAATGTTTTGGACCCAAATTACGGCTTTTTGTCTTGACAATGTTCAGTTCTACAATTGATATCTTGATGACCAACCTCAACAAAGTTGTAAGTTACTTTAAGCTCGTTTAATGTAACACACTCCCATTTAACTATTAATTGTAGATTCCCTGATAATGGAAATAAAAATTTCCGAAAGCTCGGACTGAACTTTAAAGAGTACACTTTCATTTGCTGCATACCCCAATATATATATATATATATATATATATATATATATATATATATATATATATATATATATATATATATATATATATATATATATATACAGGGTCTTTCATTAAGGGTGATGAGGTACCATATCTCAGGAATTGATCCTCCAGAAGTTTTGGAAAAAAAATCCTAATAAGGAAAGTGGCGAAGAGAAATTCCTGGATATAATTTTTAAGTTCCTAACTCTGCCGGTAGGGGGCGTAATTGCTGTGGTCATGTAAAAAAGGCCTTTTTCTGGAAATACCTTATAAAAGTTATCAAAAAAATATTACACTGATAATTCTACTAGAACTCTACATCTTTTTGGTTTAACACTTTTTGCTGTAAGATGTAAAATTAGGGTGGGAGGGGAGGGGGAAAGTCTACTGATAAAAGTGTCCATAATTTTGGTTTGACTCAACCGAATTTGATGAACTTGGTCTCGTTTAAGAAAGGAAGGTTTGCTAATTTAAACAAAATAATAGCTGTGTTACATTGACTTTCGCGGCACTCGTTAGAGGCCGTTATTTGAAAAACTCCTTGTTTTCTCAATTTTTCTCCGAAATTTTAAATGGAATGACATAGTTATTATATCATAATCGAAAAGTAGAATAAATTTGCAAGAGAAAATGTAAAAAATTCGATTCGATATATTCATTAGTTTCGGAGTTATAGCCAAAAGAATAATTAATAACATGTTAATTGAAAAATACAATTGTTTTTATAGGTCCGTGGTCAAGCGTGTTATGAAAAATAAAAAAAAATATTTGTAAACTTTTTATTAAGTGTGTTTTCCATTTTTTATTCCATTACTATTGCCTTTAATTTACTCGCCTGTCGTATTATTAAAAAATTATCTAGTAAGCCATGAAACAAAATCGGCAGGTTTTCAGGCAAACAAGTAAGTTGAAATGTCACTTTAATCAATCTTTGTTAAGTATCTCTCAAAATTTTATCTCGAATTTTTTGTGAATTTTGAGTTTATCGTTATTCAACTTTTGTGCTGCATCTTTCAAAAAAAGCTTGTACCAACGCCGAGGCTTACGATTTGCTCGCCGTATATTTTCAGTGTTTTCAAAATGCCCCTCTTGCGGAACGTGAATATGCTGTCAGGTATCACACTTAATAAAAACTTTAAAAATATTTTTTTATTTTTCATGGCACGCTTGACCACGGACCTATAAAAACAATTGCATTTTTCAATTATCATAATGTTAATTATTCTTTTGGCTATAACTCCGAAACTAATGAAGATATCGAATCGAATTTTTTACATTTTCTCTTCCAAATTTATTCTACTTTTCGATTATGATATAATAACTATGTCATTCCATTTAAAATTTCGGAGAAAAATTGAAAAAGCAAGGAGTTTTTCAAATAACACCCTCTAGCGAGTGCCGCGAAAGTCGATGTAACACAGCTATTATTTCGCTTAAATTAGCAAACCTTCCTTTCTTAAGCGAGACCAAGTTCATCAAATTCGGTTGAGTCAAACCAAAATTATGGACACTTTTATTAGTAGACTTTCCTCCTCCTCTCCCGCCCTAATTTTACATCTTACAGCAAAAAGTGTTAAACCAAAAAGATGTAGAATTCTAGTGGAATTATCAGTATAATATTTTTTTGATAGCTTTTATAGGGATATTTTCCAGAAAAATGCCTTTTTTACATGACCACAGCAATTACGCCCCCTAGCGGCAGAGTTAGGAACTTAAAAATTATTTCCAGCAATTTCTATTGGCAACTTTCCTTATTAGGATTTTTTTTCCAAAGCTCCTGGAGTATCAATTCCTGAGATGTGGTACCTCATCACCCTTAATGAAACACCTTATATATATATATATATATATATATATATATATATATATATATATATATATATATATATATATACAGTGACCGGCAAAAAGTTCGCAACATATGGGAAAAATTTTTATTAGGAGAGTATCGGAAAAACTTTCCCAGGGGATCGGTTCTGCATGTCCGATAACCTAAAAATCGATTTTGACATACGTCACGTGACCACTGGTATAGCGTCAAATTAAAAAAAAAATTGTTAATTTACAAAAAGTGAGGTTAGTTGACGAGATATCAAAAAAAGTTATTTGAAAAAATTGCTTAGAATTAAATTCTAGGTCCTTGTGCAAAATTTTAAGATTTTATTTAAAAAAATTGGAAAACTCAATTTTTTTTAAATATTTTTTTATCGATTAACAAATTTCCGGTTTTTTTCGTTTAGATAGCTTGGCTAATGTAAAGCCCATGGATCTGGATGAAAATAAACGAATGTAGTAGTTTTTTCTACAATTGACAGGACAAAATTAAAAAAAACAGGGTTTCGCCGGACGCTAGCTGTTGCAATGATTTGTATCTAGCAGCAGTGTCAAAATTTTAGAGACATTTCAATGAGATTACATTGAGAAAACCTTAATCGTCTTAAATATATCTGAAGTTCGACTTTTTGTAAAGTTAAGGGGATTAAAATAGATAATAAACAAAAAATTACCTGTTTATTTAATCGAAATTTTATAAACGAAAACCAATGTAAGAAAAACTTAAAAGTAGTCAAATTCTGTACTAACAACACAAAAAATCATTGTTTTTCCTTGGGTGCACAAAATTTAAAACTCAGTATGACCACCATTTCTCTCCATACATACTGTTGTTCTCGAGCGCAACTCTCGATTAACATTTCGGAGCATTTTACGATTTATTTGCAATACACAATTTATAATGACATTCTCTAAATTTTGTATATTCCTAAAGGGTCGATGTTTGTACACAGGGTTCTTTAGGTATCCCCACATAAAAAAATCTAACGGAGTCAGATCTACAATTCTACAATTGACAGGACAAAATCGAAAAAATAGGTGTTCGCCGGACGCTCGCTGTTGCAATGGTTTGAATCTAATGAAATGACTGTATCAAGATTTTATTAAGATTTTTCGCACATAAATTTAACAACCAGGTCTATTTAGTTGTACTTAAAACTACCAAAGCAGGCTCTGAAATTAAAACAACCAAATAATCTAGTAGGTTAAAAACAACAGAAAAATGTCAAACAAATTATAATTTGTTTGATTTCAACCTATGTCATTGGT
The DNA here is from genome assembly GCA_963971165.1 of Philopedon plagiatum. Classification (NCBI taxonomy): domain Eukaryota; kingdom Metazoa; phylum Arthropoda; class Insecta; order Coleoptera; family Curculionidae; genus Philopedon; species Philopedon plagiatum. Next base: position 151,613 of record CAXARB010000063.1, on the reverse strand, counting down.
TTATGTCTCGCATCTTACTAAGTTTGATATTTTACATAAGTTTATTAATATTTTATTCCTTAAAATGGCACCCACACTACTTCTTCAGGAAAAGATAGAAATTATTTTAATTTCTGGAGATAATTACAAAAGCCATAGAGAAACAGCAGCAATTTTTAATGAGAGGCACCCCGATAAATCCCTCCATTATTCCACAGTATCTCGTCTAGTCAATAAATTTAAAGAAACGGAATCGGTAGAAAATCAGTATAAAGTTTCCCATGAAAAACCGGTAACAGGTGACGAAGGTTCTCTGGATGTGTGTTTGTCGATCACAGAAACACCCCAATTAGCAGTTAGTCAAATATCGGAGATCACTAACATTCACGAAAGATCTGTGCGGAGGATATTAAAAAGAAACAAATTTCATCCGTACAAACCTAAATTTGTACAAGTATTAAAAGATAGGGATTATGACGCCCGCTTCGATTTTTGTGCCTGGTTCCAGGGTATGATTGAGGAAGATTTTAATTTCCCAAAGAACGTTCTTTTCTCGGATGAAGCTACATTTACCTCTAACGGAACCGTCAGTTCACAAAACTGTAGATGGTGGGCCACCGAAAACCCAGACTTTGTAATTCAGAGTAAAGACCAATATAGTTTTAAGGTTAATGTGTGGTGCGGAATTTTCAACCTCAGAATAGTGGGACCTTTTTTCTTTAGAGACAATTTAAATTCAGAACGATATTTAGAATTTCTACAAACTGAGATATCTGACTTTTTAGACAATTTGTCATTAGCCGAAAGAAGAAATTTATACTTTCAACAAGACGGAGCTAGCATTCATTCCACAAATGAGGTGAAGAGATGGCTGGATCAAGAATTTGGAAACCAGTGGATAGGACGGTTTTCTGAAAATCCGTGGCCTGCGAGATCACCAGATCTGACTCCGTTAGATTTCTTTATGTGGGGATACCTAAAGAACTCTGTGTACAAACATCGACCCTTTAGGAATATACAAAATTTAGAGAATGTCATTAGAAATTGTGTATTGCAAATAAATCGTAAAATGCTCCGAAATGTTAATCGAGAGTTGCGCTCGAGAACAATAGTATGTATGGAGAGAAATGGTGGTCATACTGAGTTTTAAATTTTGTGCACCCAAGGAAAAACAATGATTTTTTATGTTGTTAGTACAGAATTTGACTACTTTTAAGTTTTTCTTACATTGGTTTTCGTTTATGAAATTTCGATTAAATAAACAGGTAATTTCTTGTTTATTATCTATTTTACTCCCCTTAACTTTACAAAAAGTCGAACTTCAGATATATTTAAGACGATTAAGGTTTTCTCAATGTAATCTCATTGAAATGTCTCTAAAATTTTGACACTGCTGCTAGATACAAACCATTGCAACAGCTAGCGTCCGGCGAAACCCTGTTTTTTTTAATTTTGTCCTGTCAATTGTAGAAAAAACTACTACATTCGTTTATTTTCATCCAGATACATGGGCTTTACATTAGCCAAGCTATCTAAACGAAAAAAACTGGAAATTTGTAAATCGATAAAAAAATATTTAAAAAAAATTGAGTTTTCCAATTTTTTTAAATAAAATCTTAAAACTTTGCACAAGGACCTAGAATTTAATTCTAAGCAATTTTTTCAAATAACTTTTTTTGATATCTCGTCAACTAACCTCACTTTTTGTAAATTAATAATTTTTTTTTTAATTTGACGCTATACCAGTGGTCACGTGACGTATGTCAAAATCGATTTTTAGGTTATCGGACATGCAGAACCGATCCCCCGGAAAAGTTTTTACAATACTCACCTAATAAAAATTTTTCCCATATGTTGCGAACTTTTTGCCGGTCACTGTATATATATATATATATATATATATATATATATATATATATATATATATATATATATATATATATATATATATATATTATATATATATATATATATATATATTTATTTTATATATATATATATATATATATATATATATATATATATATATATATATATATATATATATATATATATAGATATATATATATATATATATATATATATATATATATATATATATATATATATATATATATATATATATAAAATAAATGAAATAAAGATTACGGGGATTCGGCCAGAAAGTCTTTATTGTATTTTTCTTATAATGTGCCTAGCTTTCGAAATGTTTCATTTCTTCCTCAGGGCACTAAAAAATTTAATTAATTTATAATTTATTACTTAAAATTATAGGAAATTAGTAAAACTTACATTATATTTAAATATAAAGACATCTAATTTTCGAAATTTTAGGAAAAAATTGTTGAAAATATTCTAATTGGAATTTTGACAATATTTTTGAAGTTGACAGTAAATAAAAAATTTGAAAAAAAAATATATGTTAAGTTGATGCCAGAGGTAGAAATCAGACATTTGACAAAAAAATATGGGAAAGAATTTATGATTTTCTAACATCTGTCAAAAATGTGATGTTATTCATGAACTTAAAAATTTTAATTTTCTAAGATTATTTATGGTAAATTTTGGTTTATATTATTTATATTATTGTCTATATGTAAAATAAAGAAAGTTGTCCTATGAATAAAAAAACTGACTTACAAAATTTAAGTTCCATATATTCCTTTATTTTACATATAGACAATAATATAAACCAAAATTTACCATAAATAATCTTAGAAAATTAAAATTTTTAAGTTCATGAATAACATCACATTTTTGACAGATGTTAGAAAATCATAAATACTTTCCCATATTTTTTTGTCAAATGTCTGATTTCTACCTCTGGCATCAACTTAACATAAGTATATATATATATATATATTTTTTTTTTTTTTCAAATTTTTTATTTACTGTCAACTTCAAAAATATTGTCAAAATTCCAATTAGAATATTTTCAACAATTTTTTCCTAAAATTTCGAAAATTAGATGTCTTTATATTTAAATATAATGTAAGTTTTACTAATTTCCTATAATTTTAAGTAATAAATTATAAATTAATTAAATTTTTTAGTGCCCTGAGGAAGAAATGAAACATTTCGAAAGCTAGGCACATTATAAGAAAAATACAATAAAGACTTTCTGGCCGAATCCCCGTAATCTTTATTTCATTTAATTTATTACACGGCCGTTATTTGTAAAACAAATATATATATATATATATATATATATATATATATATATATATATATATATATATATATATATAAATATATAAAAAAGGGGTTTAACGTCCGAAATAATAAAACAAGGGGAGAAAATCATGGCTATCGGACATAACCAGTAAGTTGCGTTCTTGCATTAAAGTACGGGGAGTCCAAGACCTTATGGATAACCCCGGGCCGGTAGACAGTTAGCTTTCGTCCTTATTAGGACTCATCAGACTGACTTAACCCTTTGGCACCTTTCCACACATAGAACCCCCGCATATTATGTCGTCCGCTTTGGATAAAGACGGTACCGTCTTTATCCAAAGCGGACGACATAATATGCGGGGGTTCTATGTGTGGAAAGGTGCCAAAGGGTTAAGTCAGTCTGATGAGTCCTAATAAGGACGAAAGCTAACTGTCTACCGGCCCGGGGTTATCCATAAGGTCTTGGACTCCCCGTACTTTAATGCAAGAACGCAACTTACTGGTTATGTCCGATAGCCATGATTTTCTCCCCTTGTTATATATATATATATATATATATATATATATATATATATATATATATATATATATATATATATATATATATATATATATATATATATTAAATACAAGACAATATTACAAATCTTCAGCACTTACCCTGACTTTCCGTTGGTCGACCCCCAGCACCACTCGCGATCTGCGGTATCTTCCACTTCGACTACATCACCAGCCCTGAATGCAAGTTCATCAGCTTCAATCGCAACGTGATCAAATACTGCTTCAGCCAACACCACCATGTCATCATCGGCACCTGCTAGTTCCAGAGATTTCTTGCGATCAGTGAATGATGCTATTGAAGATACATCAGAATCGGACATGGTATCTTCTTCTGATGTATTACTAGCGATGCTTGCTACTCGATTGTCATGGTCGTCTTCGCTAAGTATAGTAGTAGGGCCTAGGTCACGGTCTATTAAAGAAAGCAAAGATAAATATCGTCACTTAATAATGAGAACAAATACTTCTGTGTGTGTTTTTCGCGACAGTACAAGAAATATTATGAATAATTTTAAATGGCGAGAACAGTAAGATCTGTGAAAAAATTACCACATTACCAAATATCTCTAAATAATAGATGACCCATTATTTTCTTATTCTTTTTAGTTAAGGATCTTGTTTGTCACCTTTTATTTTAAATTTTGTGTTTGAAAAATAAACATTCAAAAAAATATGTGTTCGAAAATTTATTCAGCAATATATTTTCAAAATTAAAGTACAGTAGTACTGTTTTTTAGTTAATTTTTACTTATAATTACTTTATTGTGATTTGGTACCTACCGCCCGGTTAGCCAAAAAGAGCTTTTAGGTATTTATAAGTCGCATGTACGAACAATTTCACCAGTATACCTGAGCAAACTTGCCCTAATTTATTTTCAAGATAACAAACTGAATTAAATGAATAAAAGTCACTTGAAATTCTAATTTACACAAATAATAGTTTGTAGTTTAATCAAATGGATAAGAACTTCATCAGTGAGACTTGACCGGGTTTCCCTAATGATACCTTGTACAAAGTCTTGACTGTAACTGTCTTGCCGTCGAATTTTCAACTGGCCTCTTTAAAAATGCTGAATGCGTATTGTAACTTTTTCATTTTTGGTAATTATACAATACATTTGTTGGAACATACGATACTTTATTTATTAAAAGTTAAAATTTAAACCAAAGTTTCAATCACTGAGTACAAAAAGTTGAATTATCAGGGTATTTTTCGTATATCCCAAAGGAAGGGCATGTAATCCAACTCCTAAATAAAGCTGTATTATTTATATCCTAAATAGGTATATAATTTAATTAAATTAAATTTAATACGGTTATATACCTAATATTATTAATGACTTGACTGTATATTGTTTATGGTTCATGCATTGTGGGATCTTTTATACGGTGTTTTAGGACCGGCAATAAGGCCGATGTAAGTAACAGGAATAAGTACTTAACGTAAAACGTTAGCGCAACAGAGGAAGATGGAATGGGTGAACTTTATGGTACTGTTGAGTTAACGTTTTCCACCTTGTGCTGTAATTAGCAGCGGAACATTGACGCAGACGCACAGCACTAAGCAAGACTTCAATGGTGTCACGAACAATTATTGCATTGAGAACAAGAATGAATGAATCTTGATTTTGTTTCAGAAATGCATTATGAGCTGCAAAGGGTCAGAAGGCTTTATGGAGAAATAATTTTTTAATATTCACTTGAAGCCATAGTAAGAGGAGCTATACGCATAATAGTATGCCCCTATTAGTTTTTATTCATCGTGTATTGAAATTAGTCAACGAGTTCCAAACTTTTTTTTAGCAAGGCACGCGTATCGCTTGCGTAACTATGCCTCATCGAAATCAATTTAATGTTAATGTGCAGACCCTCTACGATCTCCTGACCTTTTCCTAATATAACTCATAAGGGATATGCTGGAAAGAAGATTCAGTGCAATGTACACTGGTGTGGTGCAATCTACCAAAGCAAGAAAAGTTCTAATAGCTTGTGATGCACCTTCTTAAGAAGACATTAATCGTTTCCTCTAAAGCGTGCCTAGATAAACTGCTGAATGCTGAATAAACATAAGGAATTCCCCTCGTTTCTTTGTAATGGTTTGCTCCGGTTGCTGAAATTACTCTACTGAAATGGTTTGCTACGGTTTGCTGAAATTACTCTACTGAAATGGTTTGCTACGGTTTGCTGAAATTACTCTACCGAACTACAACAGTAAAGTAATTTATAATGATTATATAGCCGATGTGTCTTCAAAGCAGCTTAAGTGTTTAAGTTTCTTGATATTTAGTAAGGCAACACATTTTTTTTATCTGACCGCATCAAAATTTAGCAAGTGGGAACTCGCGAATCCTCGCCTAATGCTGTGGCTGATGTGTGCCCAACACCCAGCTTTACCTTTGTAGGATTAGTGTGACCTTAAAACGGTTAAACCTCTAAATCAAGGATAGGTACTTACTTTCAGAAAATGTATCAATCAGTAACGGCGAAAGCTTGTCTATATCTATGGGTTGGCTGAGTGATCGTCGTAAAGCACGACGCCGCGGTGGGGTTCCGTGAGCATGTCTTCGTAAAACCACAGCTCCATCATCGTTTTCATCTGGAGGGCGTTTACGTGGACTTAGTGGTCGACGCGGAGAGGCCATATTGCGTAAAAGACGACGTGCAGTTTGCCGCTGTTCCCAACCAAGTAGCCGCTGTCCACCCAGGTCACTGCGTGTACGACGTACTTGTCTAGGACCACCGGGCAGGTGTTGCTGTTGTTGTTTTAAATCAGCCTAAAAGATAAATTGAAAGTTCAATTTTTAGTACCGTATACTATGTAAATAAAATAACGATATACAGAGTGGAAGTGGCAGGGCCGGATTGGCAGATTTTTTTTTACCGAGCTGAGGTCAGACCGGCCTCCAGTCGGCGCGCGGCCTCTTGTGCATCGCACAGTGCAACGAAATCGAAAATTCGTTTACATTAGTACTTTCGTTCGCTGTTTTGCAAAAATTGTGGCATATAAAAACATATATTGGAGTACATTATATTACTTTACTAAATTTAGACCTATGTCCCAGATAAAACCAGACCAGATGCGTAAGACTGTCAAATATCGTGTTCACTCTCAATGACCTTGAGGCGCTTCACTTAGGCTGCCTGCACCATCGCTTTGCGATAGTGCAGGCGTCTGTACTATACGGCAGTTACGTTACATTTGAAGAAGACACGGCAGTGGCTGTGATGCTGTGATTTAAATTTATAACCTCGGTCTCCGTACTAGAGGCCAGACCGGGCTGGCGGATCGTACAGGCGACATTGGAGCTTTCGCATCTGGTCTGGTTTTATCTCGGCCTATGTAGTAATTTACTAGGTACCGGTAGCTCAAAAATATTATTATTCTTTGACAAAATAAATACAAAAATACTCTTTTCGGTTTAAAGCAACCAAGTTTAATATACTTAAATACTAAATTATAAAGAACATATTTAATTAACCTAATTTTTACAATCTGAGCTGGAGACTGATCTATCAGAATCGTCTTCCTTAACGTTAGTTCCTTTAAAAAGTTTTTCGGTTTCTGGGAACATAATTTTTTTGCAATATATTTTGATTTAATAAAGGAAGCAACGGGACCTGAAGAAATTAACAAGTTGTGCAGTATGTCCTTCACATTCTCGATCCGTCCTCGCTTTCGTGCATAATGTTCTCGGAATTTACGGAATTTTATTTTTAGCTTTTGATGCCTTTTCAGATAAATGATCATAAAAATGTCTAATAGGAATATAAGAAAAGTTCTCGCAAATTCCTGTCCCTTATACTAATTTCATAATAATATGAACACTTGATGGCATATAGTACCAAATATATAATGACACATACAGCTTTGCAGTATCTGTCAAATATTCTTGAAAAGTATCAACATTTACAGCCAGATTCTCCAACGCTAGTCCGGTCTAATTTGACAACCAAACGTTTTAAACTGACAAGTGTAAGAATAAGACAACTAAGTTTTATACTGTGAATTTATTTCCGAGCTTTTTCGCAAATTTAGAAAGAAAAGGTCAATTTTAGTACGTACTTTCGACAATAATAGAACTAAGTTCATTACAGCAACTCGTTCCAAGATGAAAATCATTTGGAAATTAAGCAAATCGCTGAAATATTAGAATAATTCATAGGTTTTTAATGACGACTTATTAACAATGACAGGACAAAAACCTGTCAAAACATAACTGATCAACTATAAGATCTTAATTTAAACCAGTACTAAATTTTAAACCTTCTTAGTGAATCTGAACGTTAACTTTTTACCCGAAGAAAGCGCTTGAAGAACTACAGCAAATTTTGTTCAATCCAGTGATTGCTGCTGATTTTTCGTAATGTCAAAAAATGTTGTAGCAGTATTGCCGTTTGTAGTGCCCTCGCCCCGGTTTACAACGTCTATTAGTATTTCAAGCTCATTTCGAAAATCATTTTGTATTTTCTTCTTTCTTTGCTCATTTCTTACTTTGTTGTCACCCTTAGCGGCTCAGGATTTAAAATCCATATTATATGATATGAAGTAGGGACCCCATGCACCTAATGAACATGTGGAGGGTTGATAATCCATATTTATACATATCATTAAGGGTGGGTTTTTTATACACAATATCGAGGTCATTCATTTCGAAGTTAAAGTTAAATTAGTTATAATTGACTTGTAACTTCTTAGAAAATGTAATATAATTATTAACAACATACCTGGAAAATCTTTAAAGCGGCATTAAAAAGAAACTTTGCATTCCTGCATGTGCGACATTACTAAAAAAATATCTTTTTTTTTCAATAATTGGACAAAGTGGGATGAGATTTTTCTGTATTCCTAATTTATAAGAGATATTATGTAATCCTTCAATGTTTGTGACAACTTAGGCATATTTAGGCATTTTTTTTAAAAGGCATGCCAAAGTTTGTTTTTTCTTCGACTAGGATTACGGTTCTTAAAAGTTCCATATGTAAGTAAACTTTACAAATATTTCCACCAAAATTTGGAAATATCAAGAGTAGTTAGCATACTATAGCTACAACAAAAATTGCTTTCAAATATTTTATAAAACACATATTATGAATTTTTGAAAGTTGGACTTATTTTCGCATCATTTTTATCGCTCTCAGAAAAGTGCAGTTTCTGCTTAAAAATGAAGTACTTTACGGTGATACATTTGGAAAAAAACTGGTAAACGACTAAACTTCAGACATTTTACGAATAATCTAGAGACAAAAAAGATTAAAATTCGATAGTTTTTCCCTAAGTCCACACAATATCACATCCGTTACACTGTGCGTCGGTCTAAAGCCTAGATGATAATTCTTCGCTGATGGGGAATCACCTGTCGGGGATTTCTATGGCGCAGTGTTGCCAACTCGTGGGAAATTTCCAAAATTTAACAAAACTGGGAAGAATTTTTGTTTTTATTCAACAAAAGTGGGAAATTTTGTATTAACAATGTCTGAGTTTTTCTTTGTAATTTACAAATTGTAAGTCAAACAATTTTGATACGTTTGAACGTTTGCTTTGCACATTCCTACTGAATAATAACCAAATATAAATTGTACCCATACGCACATAGCGGATGGCCGCAAAAAAGTTTTTATTTTAATTTTATTTCACACGTGAGGTAAATGATATTATAAAATATAACATTTAATATAAAAAGTAAATAAGTGAAAATTAATATATAAATAGTAATTTACATCATTTTCAAGGTTTTTTCTTTTTATGTTTAGGATTGGGAAATCTTATAATTCGAAGTTTCGGAGTGGAATAGAGTCTAAGTTCCAGGCTTTCGGCCTCACCGGCCCCTTTGGGCCGGCGGCCCACCGAGATTTTCTCGCTCGCTCGCCTGTTCCAATCCGGGCCTGGGAAGGGGTATGAGTGCAAAAATTTTAAGGGATGAAAGTAGGATCAGAGTAAAAGAAAAAAAATTATATACAAGGGGTCGAAAACCAACTGTTTACCTAAAAATTGTATTTAAAGTTTTAATCTTCATTCAAGGTTTTCAGTTAAAGTACCACGAAAATCATTATAAAATTTTTTGGTGCTGGAGGTACAATTGTTCTCAGCAAAATACCAAAAAAAAATTTAATTGCACCCCTTAATTATTAGGAACAATAAAATCACTTAGACGTAAATTGTTTTACGTAAAACATCTGACAATGTCGCGCCCCCTAAAAATCAGCCGGATGAAACCTGTGACCTTGACCCCCGCTGACTGACATGCCGTATTAAAAAATAAAGAAAAGTCTGCCTGATCAGTGATCGTACGGGTGTGATGTAATTTAAATTTTAAAAAATGTTTACAGAGCGGGCAGGGCCGTCTAAGGCCATGCAGGGGCTCATGGGGTTTGGAGACCCTTTTAGAAAGCCATGGGTCTCGGCATTTCGGGGCCCCCATCCGGCCGGGGGCCCTGGGCTCCTGTCCTTAGGGTAAAGACGCCATTGAGTGCGGGACTATTACATGTTATTAATTTATGGTGAAGCTCGAGGAAGTTCTGTTGTGGCAGCACGTTTGTGCAGCGAACGATTTCCAAATAGACGACAGCCGAACCCAAGAATCTTTCTCAACGTCTTTAGATACCGGCAGTGTTGTTCCCCATGTTTGCAAACAGAGGACATCAAAGACAAGTTACTGTCCAAGATGAGAAGGAAATTTTGTCCATCCTAGAACGAGATCCAGTTGTAAGTACTAGGGCCATTGCAAGACACGTTGGATGGTCTCAGATTTAAGCAGTATGTTTGCTGGCATTTTTTTATTAAAATTTCTTTTTAAGCGTTGTTCTAGATATCCTTGAACGGTTTTATTTTTAAACAATAAAACCGACGCGGCTTTCGACAAAGGGTTAAAAATCAGTTAGCCGAAAAAGCTGCTGGTTATAGACCGCACTAGCGTGCGATGTTGCCATATTGTCAGAATTTTATAAACCTTTGATACTGTCATAGTTATGTTATTATGGATTATTTTATTAATTATTAAAATGTAAAAAGTATATTGCATATTGTAATATGCATATTATATAGTTACAAAACCAGAAAGATGCTGACCATTTGGTTGTCACCAGTGCCATAAGGAAAAAATCTTAAAAAAGAATTATCTTAAAATGTATAGCAATATCAAGAACATCTTATTGCCTTTTATAAGCACCCATTACTGTTACATGTGTTTAACAACGAAACAATGTAAGGATGCTTTAAAGAAGATTTGCGCAAACCTACATAAAACCGTAATATTTGTTTAGATTTTTTAGATCAGGTGACATCTTGCCCGTATGAACTGAAAGAAACATGTTTTTATTTAATTTCCTCGTAGGAGAAAATCACGTTTATAAACCAGGGTGATTTTCCTAAGTGTAACAATGTTTTTTTATTAGAACATGGGAAATGCCTAAGTTGGATCCCCGAGAAAAAGGGAAAAATCCTGCCGATTCGAGGGTGTGAGGGCACGTACAATACGTGACTTGATCGTCGAGTTGACAGTATCTCTTTATTAAATACATGAGGTTAACAACTGGTACGGATAGACCGCCTAATCGCCCCCCGAGGGGGCTCTATAAGGTCGGTAATATCATCATTGTCACGCCCTGAAAATTTCGTGTTAGAGCATGTATTAAGGAAGATATCACACTCCTTCGGACTGATGATGCAGAATAGACCGCCCTTCGTAACCGTGTCGCTACACACATACAAACACCACACGTAAAAACTATTGTTGCCAACAAAAAACTTTTCGGACACCCTGTATACATACATACAAACATAAACACATATTAATACAAATGTATTCGATTTGCGTGAAATCTGACCTAATAAAGTTTATCTAAGCAATAATAGGAGTATTTGCCCATACCAAGACTTTTTGAACACCCTGTATACATTCACACTAACACCCACACGTTTAAATAGGAATATAGTCGATTTACTTAAAATCCGGATTAAGTAGGTTTATCTTGGTCCTAGTACAAGGATTTGCCCATACCAAGACTTTTCGGACACCCTGTATACACACATACAAACATAAACACATATTAATACAAATATATTCGATTGGCGTGAAATCCGACCTAATAAAGTTCATCTAAGTAATAATAGGAGTATTTGCCCATACCAAGACTTTTTGGACACCCTGTATACATTCAAACTAACACCCAAACGTTTAAATAGGAATATAGTCGATTTACTTAAAATCTGAATTAAGTAGGTTTATCTCGGTACTAGTAGAAGTATTTGCCCATACCAAGACTTTTCGGATACCCTGTATACATACATAGAAACATAAACACATATTAATACAAATATATTCGATTTGTTTGAAATTCGACCTAATAAAGTTTATCTAAATAATAATAGGAGTATTTGCTCATACAAGACTTTTTGGACACCCTGTATACATTCAAACTAACACCCACACGTTTAAATAGGAATATAGTCGATTTACTTAAAATCCGAATTAATTAGGTTTATCTCGGTTGTAGTAGAAGTATTTGCCCATACCAAGACTTTTCGGACACCCTGTATACGTATATACAACACATATAAAAACAAATATAACCGATTTGCATGAAATCCGGTTTAATTACATTTATCCAGGTACTACTAGGAGTATTTGCTCAAGCCAACACTTATTGGACAGCCTGTATACAGACATATATTTCCGTACACATAGAAATGCAAATATATACGATTTGCTTTAGATCCGACAATTAAGTTTATAGTTGTACAAATAGCAAAGGAATTTATCCATACAAAGACTTTTCGGACATCCTGTACTGTACATACATACAAACACAATAAACACGACACAGTAATTTAAATATTTTATATTTTTATATTTTTGCGATTGAAAACCGGCTCAATTACGTTTATATTCGTACTAATTGCAAAGATGGTTGCGCATACAAAGACATTTTGGACATTCTGTATACATACCAACATATAAACAGCCACACAAAGGAATAAAAAATTTACGTTTTCCTTGAAATAAGACTCATTTAAGTTTTTCTTCGTTCTAATGACAAAGATATTTGCGCATAAAAAGACTTTTTGGACATTCTGTATACATACAAACATAAACAACCACACAAAGGAATACAAAATTTACGATTTCCTTGAAATAAGGCTCAATTATTCTTCTCTTCTTGCTAATGACAAAGATATTTGCGCATACAAATACTTTTTGGACACCCTGTAGACATATGTACACTTTAAAACGATCCGAATCAAGTCATTTCCCTAAAATTAAATTAAAATGATTCAATAATAATTAATATATTGTCCCAAAGGTATACACGCTCATGGTTAGAAAATAAAATGCATATTTCTGGATTTTTTCGAAGCCACTGAGCTCCATATTAGAATCTTCAATAATGCTTTGTAGCGTCATAGGAAAATCGATTAAAATGGTATTTAATCGGTATATTATGAAATGAAATGTCTTTCTACTGAAAGTATAAGGTCCCTAATTCCCTTGCCCGGTAAATTTCAAGCCGAAGTTGGTCCAGACTGTTTTCAATCTCCCAAGAAAAACTGGCATTTTTGCGACATTTAGACACATATTTTAATACGTTTTTCCGTATAAAACTGATTTTGACATGCATTTGCATGGTCTGAGAAAAATTAAAAAAATTCGTATTTAATGCTTAAATCGTCCAATGAAATGTATTGTAAATAAAAATATAAAGTCCGTTTTACCTTTGCCATGTATATTTCAAGCCGAAATCGGTCCAGGAAGCTTCCAATATCGCTACAAAAACTGTTATTTTCATGGCATTTTGACAGGTCATATTTTAATTTCGATGTAAAGACGGTCAGTTTCATTTGTTTTGTCAAGGCACGGCTTTTAATATATGCACTTTTTAAAATTTTTCCTGCACCGATGCAAAAAAGGGTATTTATTTATAACTTTAACGAAAAAAAATGGAATTTTAATTAGTTAGAAGTGTTCTCAGATGATAAGGGATGAAAATAAACCAAAAAAGAACTGTTAAATCGGAGAAATAATATATAATAATGCCTTTTAAAGATGAATTTTGATGAAAAAAAAAAACAGAAAAAATGAGTTTTTACCCCCTAAATTCGGTCCAGGATCAACCATTCGGGATTTGTTTTAAAGCCTGATTATATCCCCACGGGATAGCGTTGAAAAAGTTGGAAGAAATTAGATAGGAAAAGATACAGAGTGATTCAAATGTAGAGATGTCATGAAAAAAAATCGTAAAAAATCTAAATTTAATTATCGATTGCTCCTTTCCTATTAAGAATGAAGGAACCAAAAAATACGTTTATAACGTAGTTCGGCGAGGTCTTTCCGATAAGGTACATGGGATTGACAACCGTCAAAAATTTGCACGAAATATCGTAATTTCCAGTTTTTCCCAAATTTTTCCATTTTCCAGTCGTTTTAGGTATAGGTAAATGTATTGCAAAAAGAAAGTATTTGAGATTCTTTAGTTTTAAGTTCAAATACGTTCTTCTGTCCGAGGTTCCGGCGACCGAGTTATTTGGTGCCAAAGAGGGGTCTGCAAACGGCATTTTTCGACATAAAAAAATTGAAAAAAATTACTTCCCATTTTCCGAATACCGCCAGTTTCAATAGGGTTCTGAAGCTCCCGGTCCTCTACAACGTCCAAAAATTTAAATCGATTTAATTCACTTTTGCGACCTGTAATCGATCCCATAGGAAATCGCTGAAATTTCGACTTTGACGTTTAATAACTCCGAAACGGAACACCCTGTATAACTGAATTTTTTACCGAAGCTAGCCGCACTATCCCTCTATTAACCCAGAAAATTTGATTGCTTTCCCTCTAACCGTTTTCGAGAAAAAAAAATTGAAAATATGAAAATGTCGAAACGGACGACAACATACGGCCATACACACACACATTTTCTGACCAACGGCTCGGTATAGAGACCGAGCCTGAAAGGCGGTCTCTAAACTAGTACGGGTAGACCGCCTAATCGCCCCCTGAGGGGGCTCTATAAGGTCGGTAATATCATCATTTTCATGCCCTAAAAATTTCGTGTTTCTAGGCCATGTATTAAGGAAGATATCACACTCCTACGGACTGATGATGCAGAATAGACCGCCCTTCGTAACCGTGTAGCTACACACATACAAACACCACACGTAGAATCTACTTTTGCCAAAAAAAACTTTTCGGACACCCTGTATACATACATACAAACATAAACACATATTAATACAAATGTATTCGATTTGCGTGAAATCCGACCTAATAAAGTTTATCTAAGTAATAATAGGAGTATTTGCCCATACCAAGACTTTTTGGACACCCTGTATACATTCAAACTAACACCCACACGTTTAAATAGGAATATAGTCGATTTACTTAAAATCCGGATTAAGTAGGTTTATCTCGGTACTAGTACAAGTATTTGCCCATACCAAGACTTTTTGGACACCCTGTATACACACATACAAACATAAACACATATTAATACAAATATATTCGATTGGCGTGAAATCCGACCTAATAAAGTTTATCTAAGTAATAATAGGAGTATTTGCCCATACCAAGACTTTTTGGACACCCTGTATACATTCAAACTAACACCCAAACGTTTAAATAGGAATATAGTCGATTTACTTAAAATCTGAATTAAGTAGGTTTATCTCGGTACTAGTAGAAGTATTTGCCCATACCAAGACTTTTCGGATACCCTACATACAAACATAAACACATATTAATACAAATATATTCGATTTGTTTGAAATTCGACCTAATAAAGTTTATCTAAATAATAATAGGAGTATTTGCTCATACAAGACTTTTTGGACACCCTGTATGCATTCAAACTAACACCCACACGTTTAAATAGGAATATAGTAGATTTACTTAAAATCCGAATTAATTAGGTTTATCTCGGTTGTAGTAGAAGTATTTGCCCATACCAAGACTTTTCGGGCACCCTGTATGCGTATATACAACACATATAAAAACAAATATAATCGATTTGCATGAAATCCGGTTTAATTACATTTATCCTGGTACTACTAGGAGTATTTGCTCAAACCAACACTTATTGGACAGCCTGTATACAGACATATATTTCCGTACACATAGAAATGCAAATATATACGATTTGCTTTAAATCCGACAATTAAGTTTATAGTTGTACAAATAGCAAAGGAATTTGTCCATACAAAGACTTTTCGGACATCCTGTACTGTACATACATACAAACACAACAAACACGACACAGTAATTTAAATATTTTATATTTTTATATTTTTGCGATTGAAAACCGGCTCAATTACTTTTATATTCGTACTAATTGCAAAGATGTTTGCGCATACAAAGACATGTACATACCAACATATAAACAGCCACACAAAGGAATAAAAAATTTACGTTTTCCTTGAAATAAGACTCATTTAAGTTTTTCTTCGTTCTAATGACAAAGATATTTGCGCATACAAAGACTTTTTGGACATTCTGTATACATACAAACATAAACAACCACACAAAGGAATAAAAAATTTACGATTTCCTTGAAATAAGGCTCAATTATTCTTCTCTTCTTGCTAATGACAAAGATATTTGCGCATACAAATACTTTTCGGACATCCTGTAGACATATGTACAACCATTCACATGCCCGAAAGGTACCTATAAAATGTGTTTTCGAATCGTTCTGGACACTTTAAAACGATCCGAATCAAGTCATTTCCCTAAAATTAAATTAAAATGATTCAATAATATAATTAATATATTGTCCCAAAGGTATACACGCTCATGGTTAGAAAATAAAATGAATATTTCTGGATTTTTTCGAAGCCACTGAGCTCCATATTAGAATCTTCAATGATGCTTTGTAGCGTCATAGGAAAATCGATTAAAATGGTATTTAATCGGTATATTATGAAATGAAATGTCTTTCTACTGAAAGTATAAGGTCCCTAATTCCCTTGTCCGGTAAATTTGAAGCCGAAGTTGGTCCAGACTGTTTCCAATCTCCCAAGAAAAACTGGCATTTTTGCGACATTTAGACACATATTTTAATACGTTTTTCCGTATAAAACTGATTTTGACATGCATTTGCATGGTCTGAGAAAAATTAAAAAAATTCGTATTTAATGCTTAAATCGTCCAATGAAATGTATTGTAACTAAAAATATAAAGTCCGTTTTACCTTTGCCATGTATATTTCAAGCCGAAATCGGTCCAGGAAGCTTCCAATATCGCTAAAAAAACTGTTATTTTCATGACATTTTGACAGGTCATATTTTAATTTCGATGTAAAGAGGGTCAGTTTCATTTGTTTCTCCAAGGCAGCCATTTAGAATATGTACTTTTTAAAATTTTTCCTGCACCGATGCAAACAAAGCTCTTTATTTATAACTTTAACGAAACAATATGGAATTTTAATTAGTTACAAGTGTTCTCAGATGATAAGGGAAGAAAATAAACCAAAAAAGAGCTGTTAAAAAAGATAAATAATATATAATAATGCAATTTAAAGATGAATTTTGATGGAAAAAAACAGAAAAAATGAGTTTTTACCCCCTAAACCCGGTCCAGGATCACCCATTCCGGATTCATTTTAAAGCCTGATTATATCCCCAAGGGATAGCGTTGAAAAAGTTGGAAGAAATTAGATAGGAAAAGATACAGAGTGATTCGAATGTAGAGATGTCTTAAAAAAAATTGTCAAAAACCGAAATTTAATTATCAATTGCTCCTTTCCTATTAGGAATAAAGGAACCAAAAAATACGTTTGTAATGTATTTCGGCGAGCTCTTTCCGATAGGGCACATGGAATTTCGATTTGAATCCATTTTGACCCCCAAAAAATTAAATTCCGTCAAAAAATTTCATGAAAAAACGTAATTTCCAGTTTTTCCCAAATTTTTCCAATTTCCAGTCGTTTTAGGTATAGGTAAATGTATTGCAAAAAGAAAATATTTGAGATTCTTTAGTTTTCTGTTCAAGTACGTTTTTCTGTCCGATGTTCCGGTTTCGACTTATTCAGTGCCAAAGTGGGGTCTACAAAGGGCATTTTTCGACATAAAAAAATTCAAATGAATTACTTCCCATTTTCCGAATACCGCCAGTTTCAATAGGGTTCTGAAGCTCCCGGTCCTCTACAACCTCTGAAAATTCAAATCGATTTAATTAAGTTTTGCGACCTGTATCCGATTTCAACGGATATCGCTGAAATTTCGACTTTGACGTTTTATACCTCCGAAACGGAACACCCTGTATAACTGAATTTTTTACCGAAGCTAGTCGTACTATCCCTCTATTAACCCAGAAAATTTGGTTGGTCTCCCTCTAACCGTTTTCGAGAAAAAAAAATTGAAAAGGTGATAATGTCGAAACGGACAACATACGCACATACATACGCACACACATTTTTCTGACCAAGCAGGGGGTATAGAGACCGAGCCTGAAAGGCGGTCTCTAACTAGTACGGGTAGACCGCCTAATCGCCCCCCCCGAGGGGGCTCTATAAGGTCGGTAATATCATCATTGTCATGCCCTGAAAATTTCGTGTTTCTAGGCCATGTATTAAGGAAGATATCACACTCCTACGGACTGATGATGCAGAATAGACCGCCCTTCGTAACCATGTCGCTACACACATACAAACACCACACATAGAATCTACTTTTGCCAAAAGAAACTTTTCGGACACCCTGTACATACAAACATAAAAACATATTAATACAAATGTATTCGATTTGCGTGAAATCCGACCTAATAAAGTTTATCTAAGTAATAATAGGACGTATATACAACACATATAAAAACAAATATAATCGATTTGCATGAAATCCGGTTTAATTACATTTATCCTGGTACAACTAGGAGTATTTGCTCAAACCAACACTTATTGGACAGCCTGTATACAGACATATATTTCCGTACACATAGAAATGCAAATATATACGATTTGCTTTCAAATCCGTTTCAATAATTAAAATCGGACGATCCATAGAGCATCCAGACCTGTTGCAAAATAGTGAGCTGAGAAATTAAAATGACGATTGTGGAAAAACTAATCGTCGGACAGCGTCGGGGTTTTGCACACATAAAGTAGCTATAAATTACTACTTTTTCCCAAATTTTGAGCCATCTGCCTTAAAAAATGGCCGATTTATGAATTTAAAACAAAAACTCTTAATTTTCCGGTTTTTCCGGATTTTCTCCGTTGCTGCTTATCCTCTCGGGACGCTCGACCTCTCATTTTGTTCGTATTTTTATTCTCTATAGATCGTCCATTGACATCATTAAGATTGCTTCATTACTTTCCATTTTATAAGCAAAAAACTAAAAAAATCACGTGTTTTTGCTTAAAAATGTTTATAACAAATTAATGGCAAAAATTTCAGAGTTGGATTTATAACAGGAATCATCTACGGATCGTCTTTCAGATGATGGCACAGGTGGTTTTCCAATAAGATTAATGTCACTACAAATCGCTCTATTGCTTGGCCTAGTTGGGTACTCTACAATCATCTTAGTGATGAAATATTCAGTTTTGAAATTAGCGAAAAAAAGTTAATTTTTTGGGCCGCTTCACCTGAGATGTGAAAAATTATACATAAAGAGCATGGTTATTAAAACTTGATGTAAAACAATATAGGGTGGCTCAAGAATCTAAAAGTCACAATTTAAAATTAAATTTTTAAGCCACCCTGTATGCCCTAGACAAAATTTTTGAATAATCGTGCTCTTTTTTACAATGTAAAACTTTCTATGACGATACTTTTTTGCTTGCTTTGGTATGTTTGCTATGGCATGTAGAATATTGTTCTCAGATTCGCGATTTTTTTTATCCTATATAATTAATAGCGAAACTCCTACACTTCTTCATTTTGAAGAGGAATAATGGAAGAAGCTTTAGCAAAAAATTAACATGTACAGGATGTTCCGTTAAAAAAATATACGTCAAAGTCGAAATTTTCGCGATTTCGGTTGAAATTGGATAAAAGTCACAATAGTGGATTAAACCGTTTTAAATTTTCGAAGGTGTTAGAAGACCTAAGGTTACAAAATTTTGTTAATATTGGTTAGGATAGAAAAATTGGAAGTAATTTTTTGTTTTAATTTTTTAAAGTTGAAAATGTCATTTGCAGACCCCTCTTTGGTACTAAATAACTCGAAAACGAAACGTCGGACAGAAAAACGGATTCAAACGTAAAACTTCAAAATATCAAATACTTTCTTTTTGCAATACATTTACCTATACCTAAAACGACTAGAAATAGGATAAATTTTGGAAAAACTGGAAATTTAGATTTTTGACCCATATTTTTTACGGTTTTTAATTTTTTCGTGGTCAAAATGGATCCAAATCATAATCCCACATACCTAGCCGGAAAGAGCTTATCGAAATACGTTGATTTCATATTTTTTAGTTTCTTCGTTCCTTATAGGAATAGAGCAACCGACGATTTAATTTCGATGTTTAGATTTTTTGGCCTCGACATCGGTACATTTGAATCACTCTGTATTTTTTCTACATACATTTTTGACAATTTATTAAACGCTATCTTATAGAGTGATAATCAAGCTTTAAAATGAATCCTAAACCGGTCATCCAGGAGCTTATTTAGAAGGCAAAAAGTGAACTTTTTTGATTTTTTCCAACAAATCTTATTTTTAACCGGCATTATTATATACTACATTTCTAATTAAGTGATTATTTCTGGGATTATTATATGAGATGAATATCTAAGAATACCTCGGAATGATTTAAACCACATCTCGGAGAATTTTTTTTCAGATTTCCAATTTTAAATCTGACCCGTCATTGTGATATACACCGTATACTACCTAATGGAATACCCTCTCTATGATGTTTTGCCGCGTCATCGAAAAATTATTAAAATTGGTATTGAATGACTAATTCTTCAAATTATATGTTCCGAAATTCACACGGGAATGTCTATAGAGGCGTTGCCCGGTATTTGTCAAGCCGAAAACGGTTCAGAAACCCTAAAATCTCGCAAGGAAAACTGACATTTTTGCGACATTTCGACCCTTCATATTTTAATACATTTCTCCGTATGAAACTGATTTTGACATGCATTTGCATGGTCTGAGAAAAATTTAAAAAATTCGTATTTAATGCTTAAATCGTCCAATGAAATGTATTGTAAATAAAAATATAAAGACCATTTTACCTTTGCCATGTATATTTCAAGCCGAAATCGGTTCAGGAAGCTTCCAATATCGCTACAAAAACTGTTATTTTCATGACATTTTGACAGGTCATATTTTAATTTCGATGTAAAGAGGGTCCGTTCAATTGTTTTGTCAAGGCACGGCTTTTATATATGCACTTTTTAAAATTTTTCCTGCAGCGATGCAAAAAAAGGTATTTATTTATAACTTTAACGAAAAAATATGGAGTTTTAATTAGTTAGGAGTGTTCTTAGATGATCAGGGAAGAAAATAAACCAAAAAAGAATCGTTAAATAAGAGAAATAATATACAATAATGCCTTTTAATTATGAATTTTGATGAAAAAAAAAACAGAAAAAATGAGTTTTTACCCCCTAAATCAGGCCCTGGATCACCCGTTCGGGATTCATTTTAAAGCCTGATTATATCCCCAAGGGATAGCGTTGAAAAAGTTGGAAGAAATTAGATAGGAAAAGATACAGAGTGATTCAAATGTAGAGATGTCATGAAAAAAAATCGTAAAAAATCGAAATTTAATTATCGATTGCTCCTTTCCTATTAGAAATAAAAGAACTAAAAAATACGTTTCTAACGTATTTCGGCGAGCTCTTTCCGATAAGCCACATGGAATTTCGATTTGAATCCATTTTGACCCGCAAAAAATTAAATTCCGTCAATAAATTTCATGAAAAAACGTAATTTCCAGTTTTTCCCAAATTTTTCCAATTTCCAGTCGTTTTAGGTATAGGTAAATG
This sequence comes from Philopedon plagiatum, assembly GCA_963971165.1. Taxonomy (NCBI): domain Eukaryota; kingdom Metazoa; phylum Arthropoda; class Insecta; order Coleoptera; family Curculionidae; genus Philopedon; species Philopedon plagiatum. Next base: position 129,969 of record CAXARB010000063.1, on the reverse strand, counting down.
TATTGCAAAAAGAAAGTATTTGAGATTCTTTAGTTTTATGTTCAAATACGTTTTTCTGTCCGATGTTCCGGTTTCGACTTATTCAGTGCCAAAGTGGGGTCTACAAAGGGCATTTTTCGACATAAAAAAATTCAAAAGAATTACTTCCCATTTTCCGAATATCGCCCATTTCAATAGGGTTCGGAACACCCCGGTCTTCTACAACCTCTGAAAATTTAAATCGATTTAGTTAAGTTTTGCGACCTGTAATCGATTTCAACGAAAATCGCTGAAATTTCGACTTTGACGTTTTATATCTCCGAAACGGAACACCCGGTATAACTGAATTTTTTACCGAAGCTAGTCGCACTATCCCTCTATTAACCCAGAAAATTTGGTTGCTGCCCCTCTAACCATTTTCGAGAAAAAAAATTGAAAAGGTGAAAATGTCGAAACGGACAACCGACATACACACATACATACATACACACATTTTTCTGACCAACGGCTCGTTATATAGACCGCTCGGCGGGCGGTCTATAACTAGTACGGGTAGACCGCCTAATCGCCCCCTGAGGGGGCTCTATAAGGTCGGTAATATCATCATTGTCATGCCCTGAAAATTTCGTGTTGCTAGAGCATGTATTAAGGAAGATATCACACTCCTTCGGACTGATGATGCAGAATAGACCGCCCTTCGTAACCGTATCGCTATATACATACAAACACATATTACATATAAATACAATATGTACGATTTCGCTGAAACCCTACTAAATTAAACTTGTCATCTTTCGATCGGCTTTGAACCATACACTAGATAACATCATCTTCCTGAAATGGTCGAGCTGGATGAAGATTGGTGGCGAGCCCTTCGGGCACGCCACTGATGTCTCTATGGAAAAAAATTGTGCATACATATTATGAACGTCGCTTCTTTCAATCTAAGAAGCCGTTCGCGAGTTGTAAGTTGTTAACTAACTAACTAATATGGAGTTTTAATTAGTTAGGAGTGTTCTTAGATGATCAGGGAAGAAAATAAACCAAAAAAGAATCGTTAAATAAGAGAAATAATATATAATAATGCCTTTTAAAGATGAATTTTGGTTGAAAAAAACCGAAAAAATGAGTTTTTACCCCCTAAATGCGGCCCTGGATCACCCATTCGGGATTTGTTTTAAAGCCTGATTATATCCCCAAGGGATAGCGTTGAAAAAGTTGGAAGAAATTAGATAGGAAAAGATACAGAGTGATTCAAATGTAGAGATGTCATGAAAAAAAATCGTAAAAAATCTAAATTTAATTATCAATTGCTCCTTTCCTATTAGGAATAAAAGAACTAAAAAATACGTTAGTAACGTATTTCGGCGAGCTCTTTCCGATAAGGCTCATGGGATTTCGATTTGGATCCATTTTGACCCCCCAAAAAATTCTAAACCGTCAAAGATTTGCATGAAAATTCGTAATTTCCAGTGTTTCCCAAATTTTTCCAATTTCCAGTCGTTTTAGGTATAGGTAAATGTATTGCAAAAAGAAAGTATTTGAGATTCTTTAGTTTTATATTCAAATACGTTTTTCTGTCCGATGTTCCGGTTTCGACTTATTCGGTGCCAAATTGGGGTCTATAAAGGGCATTTTTCGACATAAAGAAATTCAAAAAAATTACTTCCCATTTTCCGAATACCGCCAGTTTCAATAGGGTTCGGAACCCCCCGGTCTTCTACAACCTCTGAAAATTTAGTTGCCGCCTCTATAACCGTTTTCGAGAAAAAAAATTGAAAAGGTGAAAATGTCGAAACGGACGACAACATACGCACGCACATACATACATACACACATTTTTCTGACCAAGCAGGGGGTATAGAGACCGTCCCGGAACGGGCGGTCTCTAACTAGTACGGATAGACCGCCTAATCGCCCCCCGAGGGGGCTCTATAAGGTCGGTAATATCATCATTGTCGTGCACTGAAAGGGGGCTCCATAATGTCGATAATATCATCATTGTCATGCCCTGAAAGTTTCGTGTTTCTAGAGCATGTATTAAGGAAGATATCACACTCCTACGGACTGATGATGCAGAATAGACCGCCCTTCGCAACCGTATCGCTATATACATACAAACACATATTACATATAAATACAATATGTACGATTTCGCTGAAACCCTACTAAATTAAACTTGTCATCTTTCGATCGGCTTTGAACCTTACATTAGATAACATCATCTTCCTGAAATGGTCGAGCTGGATGAAGATTGGTGGCGAGCCCTTCGGGCACGCCACTGATGTCTCTATGGAAAAAAATTGTGCATACATATTATGACCGTCGCTTCTTTCAATCTAAGAAGCCGTTCGCGAGTTGTAAGTTGTTAACTTTACCACTAATCGTTGCTATGGCAATCATTAAAATTGAAAATTGCAAAAATATTTTTCAATGATTGACCGAATTCTACTTAGATGCGAAATTTCTACTCTGCAACTCAATAAATAACGGAGAAATCAAATTGATCGTCGTCATGACTACCAAAAATCGAAATTATTTTCAAATAAAAAAGTAGTTTACTTCCATCCCTTTCGATAGCCACCTCACTCGTTTCAATCAGATCAGCCGTACGTGAGTTAGAAATTGTCATCTGTATCCTTAATCGTTGCTATAGAAACCATGCGAATCAAAATTTACACATATAATTTTGAATGATTGACCGAATTCTTCCCATATATCAAATTTCAGCTCTCTAACTCAATAAATATCGGAAATAGCAAATTTTTCGTCGTCATGCCAACGAAATGTCGAAATTATTTTCAAATAAAATAGCTTACTTCCTCCCCTTTCGATTGCCACATCACTCTTTTCAATCGAATAATCCGTTCTCAATTAATAACAAATCCAAGCAAAATTTAAATCAAACCCGTTATTGTGATTTACCCCGTATACTTACTACCTAATGGAATAATATGTGTCTATGATGCATTGCCGCGTCATCGACAAATTGTTAAAATTGGTATTTAATGACCAATTCTTCAAATTATATGTTCCGAAATCCACACGGGAAGGTCTATAGAGGCATTGCCCGGTATTTTTCAAGTCGAAAACGGTTCAGAAACCCTAAAATCTCGCAAGGAAAACTGACATTTTTGCGACATTTCGACCCTTCATATTTTAATACATTTCTCCGTATGAAACTGATTTTGACATGCATTTGCATGGTCTGAGAAAAATTAAAAAAATTCGTATTTAATGCTTAAATCGTCCAATGAAATGTATTGTAAATAAAAATATAAACTCCGTTTTACTTTTGCCATGTATATTTCAAGCCGAAATCGGTCCAGGAAGCTTCCAATATCGCTACAAAAACTGTTATTTTCATGACATTTTGACAGGTCATATTTTTTAATTTCGATGTAAAGAGGGTCCATTCAATTGTTTTTTCAAGGCACGGCTTTTATTATATGCACTTTTTAAAATTTTTCCTGCACCGATGCAAAAAAAGGTATTTATTTATAACTTTAACGAAAAAATATGTAATTTTAATTAGTGTGGAGTGTTCTCAGATGATGTAGGAAGAGAATATACCAAAAAAGAGCTGTTAAATAAGAGAAATAATACATAATAATGCCATTTAAAGATGAATTTTGATGGAAAAAAACAGAAAAAATGAGTTTTTACCCCCTAAATCAGGCCCTGGGTCACCCATTCGGGATTCATTTTAAAGCTTGATTATATCCCCTACCGTTAGCGTTGAAAAAGTTAGAAGAAATTAGATAGGAAAAGATACAGAGTGATTCGAATGTAGAGATGTCATGAAAAAAATGGTCAAAAATCTAAATTTAATTATCAATTGCTCCTTTCCTATTTAGAATGAAGGAACCAAAAAATACGTTTGTAACGTAGTTCGGCGAGGTCTTTCCGATAAGGTACATGGGATTTCGATTTGAATCCATTTTGACCCCCAAAAAAATTGACAACCGTCAAAAATTTGCATGAAAAATCGTAATTTCCACTTTTTCTCAAATTTTTCCAATTTGCAGTCGTTTTAGGTATAGGTAAATGTATTGCAAAAAGAAAGTGTTTGAGATTCTTTAGTTTTAAGTTCAAATACATTTTTCTGTCCGATGTTCCAGTTTCGACTTATTCAGTGCCAAAGTGGGGTCTACAAACAGAATTTTTCGACATAAAAAAATTCAAAAAAATTACTTCCCATTTTCCGAATACCGCCAGTTTCAATAGGGTTCTGAAGCTCCCGGTCCTCCACAACCTCCAAAAATTTAAATCGATTTAATTCACTTTTGCGACCTGTACCCGATTTCAACGGAAATCGCTGAAATTTCGACTTTGACGTTTAATAACTCCGAAACGGAACACCCGGTATAGCCGCACTATCCCTCTATTAACCCAGAAAATTTGGTTGCCGCCACTCTAACCATTTTCGAGAAAAAAAATTGAAAAAGTGAAAATGTCGAAACGGACAACATACGCACGCACGCACGCACATACGCACACACATTTTCTGACCAAGGGCTCGGTATATAGACCGAGCCTGAAAGGCGGTCTATAACTAGTACGGATAGACCGCCTAATCGCCCCCCGAGGGGGCTCTATAAGGTCGGTAATATCATCATTGTCGTGCACTGAAAGAAGGCTCCATAATGTCGATAATATCATCATTGTCATGCCCTGAAAGTTTCGTGTTTCTAGAGTATGTATTAAGGAAGATATCACACTCCTACGGACTGATGATGCAGAATAGACCGCCCTTCGTAACCGTATCGCTATATACATACAAACACATATTACATATAAATACAATATGTACGATTTCGCTGAAACCCTACTAAATTAAACTTGTCATCTTTCGATCGGCTTTGAACCATACATTAGATAACATCATCTTCCTGAAATGGTCGAGCTGGATGAAGATTGGTGGCGAGCCCTTCGGGCACGCCACTGATGTCTCTATGGAAAAAAATTGTGCATACATATTATGACCGTCGCTTCTTTCAATCTAAGAAGCCGTTCGCGAGTTGTAAGTTGTTAACTTTACCACTAATCGTTGCTATGGTAATCATTAAAATTGAAAATTGCAAAAATATTTTTCAATGATTGACCGAATTCTACTTAGATGCGAAATTTCTACTCTGCAACTCAATAAATAACGGAGAAATCAAATTGATCGTCGTCATGACTACCAAAAATCGAAATTATTTTCAAATAAAAAAGTAGTTTACTTCCATCCCTTTCGATAGCCACCTCACTCGTTCCAATCGCAGAAGGCGCCCGCGAGTTATAAATTGTCAACTTTATCCTTAATCGTTGCTATGCCAACCATGGGAATCGATTTTTCCAGATATATTTTTGAATGAGTGACCGAATTCTTCCGAGATATCAGTTTTCAACTTTCCAACTCAATAAATAACGAAAATAGCAAATTGTTCATCGTCCCGGCAACGAAATGTCAAAATTAATTTCACATAAAAAAGTAGTGTACTATCTAACATTTCGATCGTCACTTTACTGGTTTCAATCAGATAAGCCGTTCGCGAGTTAAAAATGATCAACTTTATGCTCAATCGTTGCTATGATAATCATCGGAATCAAAATTTATAAAAATATTTTTGAATGATTGACCGAATTCTACCCAGATAACAAATTTCAACTCTAAAACTCAATAAATAATGGAAATAGCAAACTGTTCGTCGTCATGGCAACGAAATGCCAAAATTATTTTCACATAAAAAAGTAGCTTACTTCGTTCCCTTTCGATTGCCACCTCACTCGTTTCAATCAGATCAGCCGTACGTGAGTTAGAAATTGTCAACTGTATCCTTAATCGTTGCTATAGAAACCATGCGAATCAAAATTTACACATATAATTTTGAATGATTGACCGAATTCTTCCCATATATCAAATTTCAGCTCTCTAACTCAATAAATATCGGAAATAGCAAATTTTTCGTCGTCATGCCAACGAAATGTCGAAATTATTTTCAAATAAAATAGCTTACTTCCTCCCCTTTCGATTGCCACATCACTCTTTTCAATCGAATTATCCGTTCTCAATTAATAACAAATCTAAGCAAAATTTAAATCAGACCCGTCATTGTGATTTACCCCGTATACTACCTCATGGAATAGCCTTTCTATGATGCTTCGCCGCGTCATCGAAAAATTGTTAAAATTGGTATTTAATGACTAATTCTTCAAATTATATGTTCCGAAATCCACACGGGAAGGTCTATAGAGGCATTGCCCGGTATTTTTCAAGTCGAAAACGGTTCAGAAACCCTAAAATCTCGCAAGGAAAACTGACATTTTTGCGACATTTCGACCCTTCATATTTTAATACATTTCTCCGTATGAAACTGATTTTGACATGCATTTGCATGGTCTGAGAAAAATTAAAAAAATTCGTATTTAATGCTTAAATCGTCCAATGGAATGTATTGTAAATAAAAATATAAAGTCCGTTTTACCTTTGCCATGTATATTTCAAGCCGAAATCGGTCCAGGAAGCTTCCAATATCGCTACAAAAACTGTTATTTTCATGACATTTTGACAGGTCATATTTTTTTAATTTCGATGTAAAGAGGGCCCATTCAATTGTTTTTCCAAGGCACGGCTTTTATTATATGCACTTTTTAAAATTTTTCCTGCACCGATGCAAAAAAAGGTATTTATTTATAACTTTAACGAAAAAATATGTAATTTTAATTAGTGTGGAGTGTTCTCAGATGATGTAGGAAGAAAATAAACCAAAAAAGAGCTGTTAAATAAGAGAAATAATACATAATAATGCCATTTAAAGATGAATTTTGATGGAAAAAAACAGAAAAAATGAGTTTTTACCCCCTAAATCAGGCCCTGGATCACCCATTCGGGATTCATTTTAAAGCCTGATTATATCCCCAACGGATAGCGTTGAAAAAGTTAGAAGAAAGTAGATAGGAAAAAATACAGAGTGATTCGAATGTAGAGATGTCATGAAAAAAATCGTCAAAAATCGAAATTTAATTATCAATTGCTCTTTTCCTATTACGAATGAAGGAACCAAAAAATACGTTTATAACGTAGTTCGGCGAGGTCTTTCCGATAAGGTACATGGGATTTCGATTTGAATCCATTTTGACCCCCAAAAAAATTGACAACCGTCAAAAATTTGCATGAAAAATCGTAATTTCCACTTTTTCTCAAATTTTTCCAATTTGCAGTCGTTTTAGGTATAGGTAAATGTATTGCAAAAAGAAAGTGTTTGAGATTCTTTAGTTTTAAGTTCAAATACATTTTTCTGTCCGATGTTCCAGTTTCGACTTATTCAGTGCCAAAGTGGGGCCTACAAACAGCATTTTTCGACATAAAAAAATTCAAAAAAATTACTTCCCATTTTCCGAATACCGCCAGTTTCAATAGGGTTCTGAAGCTCCCGGTCCTCCACAACCTCCAAAAATTTAAATCGATTTAATTCACTTTTGCGACCTGTACCCGATTTCAACGGAAATCGCTGAAATTTCGAATTTGACGTTTAATAACTCCGAAACGGAACACCCGGTATAACTGAATTTTTTACCGAAGCTAGTCGCACTATCCCTCTATTAACCCAGAAAATTTGGTTGCTGTCCCTCTAACCATTTTCGAGAAAAAAAATTGAAAAGGTGAAAATGTCGAAACGGACAACATACATACGTCCGCACACACACACATTATTCTGACCAAGGGCTCGGTATATAGACCGAGCCTGAAAGGCGGTCTATAACTAGTACGGGTAGACCGCCCTATCGCCCCCTCCGAGGGGGCTCTATAATGTCGGTAATATCATCATTGTCGTGCACTGAAATGGGGCTCCATAATGTCGGTAATATCATCATTGTCATGCCCTGAAAGTTTCGTGTTTCTACAGCATGTATTAAGGAAGATATCACACTCCTTCGGACTGATGATGCAGAATAGACCGCCCTTCGTAACCGTGTCACACATACAAACACCACACGTAGAAACTATTTTTGCCAACAAAAAACTTTTCGGACACCCTGTATACATACATACAAACATAAACACATATTAACACAAATGTATTCGATTTGTGTGAAATCCGACCTAATAAAGTTTATCTAAGTAATAATAGGAGAATTTGCCCATACCAAGACTTTTCGGACACCCTGTATACATTCAAACTAACACCCACACGTTTAAATAGGAATATAGTCGATTTATTTAAAATCCGAATTAAGTAGGTTTATCTCGGTACTACTAGAAGTATTTGCCCATACCAAGACTTTTCGGACACCCTGTATACATACATACAAAGATAAACACATTAATACAAATATAATATTCGATTTGCGTCAAATCCGACCTAATAAAGTTTATCTAAGTAATAATAGGAGTATTTGCCCATACCAAGACTTTTTGGACACCCTGTATACATTCAAACTAACACCCACACGTTTAAATAGGAATATAGTCGATATACTTAAAATCCGAATTAAGTAGGTTTATCTCGGTACTAGTAGAAGTATTTGCCCATACCAAGTCTTTTCGGACACCCTGTATACATACATACAAACATAAACACATATTAATACAAATATATTCGATTTGCGTGAAATCCGACCTAATAAAGTTTTTCTAAGTACTAATAGGAGTATTTGGCCATACCAAGATTTTTGGACACCCTGTATACATTCACACTAAGACCCACAGGTTTAAATAGGAATATAGTCGATTTACGTAAAATCCCACCTAATTAAATTTATCTTGGTACCTACTAGTAGAAATATTTGCCCATACTAAGACTTTTCGGACACCCTGTATACGTACCTATATACAACACAAATAAAAACAAATATAATCGATTTGCCTGAAATTCGGTTTAATTACATTTATCCTGGTGCTACTAGGAGTATTTGCTCCAACCAAGACGTTTTGGACATCCTGTATACAGACATACATATGTAAATCCGTACACATGGAAATGGAAATATATACGATTTGCTTTAAATCCGACAATTAAGTTTATATTTGTACAAATAGCAAAGGTATTTGCCCATACAAACTTTTGTACTTTTCGGACACCCTGTAGACATATATACAATCACGCACATGCTGGAAGATATAAAATGTATTTTCGAATTGTTCTGGTTACTTTAAAACGATCCGAATCAATTCATTTCCCTAAAATTAAATTAAAATGATTTAATAATAATTAATATATTCCCCCAAAGGTATACCCGCTCATGCTTAGGAATTATTTTATATATTATAACTTTATAACAAATATTTGGATGCCACTGAGCGCAATATTAGAATCTTCAATGATGTCTTGTAGCGTCATCGGAAAATCGATAAAATTTGTATTTAAAGCCAAATTTATCCAATGAAATGTCTTTCTACTGAAAGTATAAGGTCCCTAATTCCCTTGCCCGATAAATTTCAAGCCGAAGTTGGTCCAGACTGTTTCCAATCTCCCAAGAAAAACTGGCATTTTTGCGACATTTAGACACATATTTTAATACGTTTTTCCGTATAAAACTGATTTTGACATGCATTTGCATGGTCTGAGAAAAATTAAAAAAATTCGTATTTAATGCTTAAATCGTCCAATGAAATCTATTGTAAATAAAAATATAAATTCCGTTTTACCTTTGCCATGCATATTTCAAGCCGAAATCGGTCCAGGAAGCTTCCAATATCGCTACAAAAACTGTTATTTTCATGACATTTTGACAGGTCATATTTTAATTTCGATGTAAAGAGGGTCCGTTCAATTGCTTTTTTTCATGGCATGGTTTAACATTCGCGGTTTTTAAAATTTTTCCTGCGCCGAAGGAAGAAACCCTATTTATTTATAACTTTAACACAAAAATATGGAGTTTTAATTAGTTAGCAGTGTTCTCAGATGATGACGGAAGAAAATAAACCAAAAAAGAGCTGTTAAATAAGAGAAATAATACATAATAACGCCATTTAAAGATGAATTTTGATGGAAAAAAACAGAAAAAATGTGTTTTTACACCCTAAATCAGGCCCTGGATCACCCATTCGGGATTCATTTTAAAGTCTGATTATATCCCCAAGGGATAGCGTTGAAAAAGTTGGAAGAAATTAGATAGGAAAAGATACAGAGTGATTCGAATGTAGAGATGTCATGAAAAAAAATCGTAAAAAATCGAAATTTAATTATCGATTGCTCCTTTCCTATTAGGAATAAAGGAACTAAAAAATACGTTTCTAACGTATTTCGGCGAGCTCTTTCCGATAGGGCACATGGAATTTCGATTTGAATATCCATTTTGACCCCCAAAAAATTAAATTCCGTCAAAAAATTTCATGAAAAAACGTAATTTCCAGTTTTTCCCAAATTTTTCCAATTTCCAGTCGTTTTAGGTATAGGTAAATGTATTGCAAAAAGAAAGTATTTGAGATTCTTTAGTTTTATGTTCAAATACGTTTTTCTGTCCGAGGCTCCGGCTTCGACTTATTCAGTGCCAAATTGGGGTCTGCAAACGGCATTTTTCGACATAAAAAAATTCAAAAAAATTACTTCCCATTTTCGGAATACCGCCAGTTTCAATAGGGTTCTGAAGCTCCCGGACCTCTACAACCTATAAAAATTTAAATCGATTTAATTAAGTTTTGCGACCTGTAATCGATCCCATAGGAAATCGCTGAAATTTCGACTTTGACGTTTTATATCTCCGAAACGGAACACCCTGTATAACTGGATTTTCTACCGAAGCTAGCCGCACTATCCCTCTATTAACCCAGAAAATTTGGTTGCTGCCCCTCTAACCATTTTCGAGAAAAAAAATTGAAAAGGTGAAAATGTCGAAACGGACAACCGACATACATACATACGGCCATACATACATACACACATTTTTCTGACTAACGGCTCGGTATATAGACCGCTCGGCGGGCGGTCTATAACTAGTACGGGTAGACCGCCTAATCGCCCCCTGAGGGGGCTCTATAAGGTCGGTAATATCATCATTGTCATGCCCTGAAAATTTCGTGTTGCTAGAGCATGTATTAAGGAAGATATCACACTCCTTCGGACTGATGATGCAGAATAGACCGCCCTTCGTAACCGTATCGCTATATACATACAAACACATATTACATATAAATACAATACGATTTCGCTGAAACCCTACTAAATTAAACTTGTCATCTTTCGATCGGCTTTGAACCATACATTAGATAACATCATCTTCCTGAAATGGTCGAGCTGGATGAAGATTGGTGGCGAGCCCTTCGGGCACGGCACTGATGTCTCTATGGAAAAAAATTGTGCATACATATTATGAACGTCGCTTCTTTCAATCTAAGAAGCCGTTCGCGAGTTGTAAGTTGTTAACTTTACCCCTAATCGTTGCTATGGCAATCATTAAAATTGAAAATTGCAAAAATATTTTTCAATGATTGACCGAATTCTACTTAGATGCGAAATTTCTACTCTGCAACTCAATAAATAACGGAGAAATCAAATTGATCGTCGTCATGACTACCAAAAATCGAAATTATTTTCAAATAAAAAAGTAGTTTACTTCCATCCCTTTCGATAGCCACCTCACTCGTTCCAATCGCAGAAGGCGTCCGCGAGTTATAAATTGTCAACTTTATCCTTAATCGTTGCTATGCCAACCATGGGAATCGATTTTTCCAGATATATTTTTGAATGAGTGACCGAATTCTTCCGAGATATCAGTTTTCAACTTTCCAACTCAATAAATAACGAAAATAGCAAATTGTTCATCGTCCCGGCAACGAAATGTCAAAATTATTTTCACATAAAAAAGTAGTGTACTTTCTAACATTTCGATCGTCACTTTACTGGTTTCAATCAGATAAGCCGTTCGCGAGTTAAAAATGATCAACTTTATGCTCAATCGTTGCTATGGTAATCATCGGAATCAAAATTTATAAAAATATTTTTGAATGATTGACCGAATTCTACCCAGATATCAAATTTCAACTCTAAAACTCAATAAATAATGGAAATAGCAAACTGTTCGTCGTCATGGCAACGAAATGTCAAAATTATTTTCACATAAAAAAGTAGCTTACTTCGTTCCCTTTCGATTGCCACCTCACTCGTTTTAATCAGATCAGCCGTACGTGAGTTAGAAATTGTCAACTTTATCCTTAATCGTTGCTATAGAAACCATGCGAATCAAAATTTACCCATATAATTTTGAATGATTGACCGAATTCTTCCCATATATCAAATTTCAGCTCTCTAACTCAATAAATATCGGAAATAGCAAATTTTTCGTCGTCATGCCAACGAAATGTCGAAATTATTTTCAAATAAAATAGCTTACTTCCTCCCCTTTCGATTGCCACATCACTCTTTTCAATCGAATAATCCGTTCTCAATTAATAACAAATCTAAGCAAAATTTAAATCAGACCCGTCATTGTGATTTACCCCGTATACTACCTCATGGAATAGCCTTTCTATGATGCTTCGCCGCGTCATCGAAAAATTGTTAAAATTGGTATTTAACGACTAATTCTTCAAATTATATGTTCCGAAATCCACACGGGAAGGTCTATAGAGGCATTGCCCGGTATTTTTCAAGTCGAAAACGGTTCAGAAACCCTAAAATCTCGCAAGGAAAACTGACATTTTTGCGACATTTCGACCCTTCATATTTTAATACATTTCTCCGTATGAAACTGATTTTGACATGCATTTGCATGGTCTGAGAAAAATTTAAAAAATTCGTATTTAATGCTTAAATCGTCCAATGAAATGTATTGTAAATAAAAATATAAAGTCCGTTTTACCTTTGCCATGTATATTTCAAGCCGAAATCGGTCCAGGAAGCTTCCAATATCGCTACAAAAACTGTTATTTTCATGACATTTTGACAGGTCATATTTTAATTTCGATGTAAAGAGGGTCCATTCAATTGTTTTTTCAAGGCACGGCTTTTATTATATGCACTTTTTAAAATTTTTCCTGCACCGATGCAAAAAAAGGTATTTATTTATAACTTTAACGAAAAATATGTAATTTTAATTAGTGTGGAGTGTTCTCAGATGATGTAGGAAGAAAATAAACCAAAAAAGAGCTGTTAAATAAGAGAAATAATACATAATAATGCCATTTAAAGATGAATTTTGATGGAAAAAAACAGAAAAAATGAGTTTTTACCCCCTAAATCAGGCCCTGGATCACCCATTCGGGATTCATTTTAAAGCCTGATTATATCCCCAACGGATAGCGTTGAAAAAGTTAGAAGAAATTAGATAGGAAAAAATACAGAGTGATTCGAATGTAGAGATGTCATGAAAAAAAACGGTCAAAAATCGAAATTTAATTATCAATTGCTCCTTTCCTATTACGAATGAAGGAACCAAAAAATACGTTTATAACGTAGTTCGGCGAGGTCTTTCCGATAAGGTACATGGGATTTCGATTTGAATCCATTTTGACCCCCAAAAAAATTGACAACCGTCAAAAATTTGCATGAAAAATCGTAATTTCCACTTTTTCTCAAATTTTTCCAATTTGCAGTCGTTTTAGGTATAGGTAAATGTATTGCAAAAAGAAAGTGTTTGAGATTCTTTAGTTTTAAGTTCAAATACATTTTTCTGTCCGATGTTCCAGTTTCGACTTATTCAGTGCCAAAGTGGGGTCTACAAACAGCATTTTTCGACATAAAAAAATTCAAAAAAATTACTTCCCATTTTCCGAATACCGCCAGTTTCAATAGGGTTCTGAAGCTCCCGGTCCTCCACAACCTCCAAAAATTTAAATCGATTTAATTCACTTTTGCGACCTGTACCCGATTTCAACGGAAATCGCTGAAATTTCGACTTTGACGTTTAATAACTCCGAAACGGAACACCCGGTATAACTGAATTTTTTACCGAAGCTAGTCGCACTATCCCTCTATTAACCCAGAAAATTTGGTTGCTGCCCCTCTAACCATTTTCGAGAAAAAAAATTGAAAAGGTGAAAATGTCGAAACGGACAACATACATACGTCCGCACATACACACATTTTTCTGACCAAGGGCTCTGTATATAGACCGAGCCTGAAAGGCGGTCTATAACTAGGGTGCATAGAGCGCCTAATCGCCCCCCGAGGGGGCTCTATAAGGTCGGTAATATCATCATTGTCATGCCCTGAAAGTTTCGTGTTTCTAGGCCATGTATTAAGGAAGATATCACACTCCTACGGACTGATGATGCAGAATAGAGCGCCCTTCGTAACCGTATCGCTATATACATACAAACACATATTACATATAAATACAATATGTACGATTTCGCTGAAACCCTACTAAATTAAACTTGTCATCTTTCGATCGACTTTGAACCATACATTAGATAACATCATCTTCCTGAAATGGTCGAGCTGGATGAAGATTGGTGGCGAGCCCTTCGGGCACGCCACTGATGTCTCTATGGAAAAAAATTGTGCATACATATTATGAACGTCGCTTCTTTCAATCTAAGAAGCCGTTCGCGAGTTGTAAGTTGTTAACTTTACCCCTAATCGTTGCTATGGCAATCATTAAAATTGAAAATTGCAAAAATATTTTTCAATGATTGACCGAATTCTACTTAGATGCGAAATTTCTACTCTGCAACTCAATAAATAACGGAGAAATCAAATTGATCGTCGTCATGACTACCAAAAATCGAAATTATTTTCAAACAAAAAAAATTGTAGTTTACTTCCATCCCTTTCGATAGCCACCTCACTCGTTCCAATCGCAGAAGGCGTCCGCGAGTTATAAATTGTCAACTTTATCCTTAATCGTTGCTATGCCAACCATGGGAATCGATTTTTCCAGATATATTTTTGAATGAGTGACCGAATTCTTCCGAGATATCAGTTTTCAACTTTCCAACTCAATAAATAACGAAAATAGCAAATTGTTCATCGTCCCGGCAACGAAATGTCAAAATTATTTTCACATAAAAAAGTAGTGTACTTTCTAACATTTCGATCGTCACTTTACTGGTTTCAATCAGATAAGCCGTTCGCGAGTTAAAAATGATCAACTTTATGCTCAATCGTTGCTATGGTAATCATCGGAATCAAAATTTATAAAAATATTTTTGAATGATTGACCGAATTCTACCCAGATATCAAATTTCAACTCTAAAACTCAATAAATAATGGAAATAGCAAACTGTTCGTCGTCATGGCAACGAAATGTCAAAATTATTCTCACATAAAAAAGTAGCTTACTTCGTTCCCTTTCGATTGCCACCTCACTCGTTTCAATCAGATCAGCCGTACGTGAGTTAGAAATTGTCAACTTTATGCTTAATCGTTGCTATAGAAACCATGCGAATCAAAATTTACACATATAATTTTGAATGATTGATCGAATTCTTCCCATATATCAAATTTCAGCTCTCTAACTCAATAAATATCGGAAATAGCAAATTTTTCGTCGTCATGCCAACGAAATGTCGAAATTATTTTCAAATAAAATAGCTTACTTCCTCCCCTTTCGATTGCCACATCACTCTTTTCAATCGAATAATCCGTTCTCAATTAATAACAAATCTAAGCAAAATTTAAATCAGACCCGTCATTGTGATTTACCCCGTATACTACCGCATGGAATAGCCTTTTTATTATACTTCTTTGAAAACACCTTATTTTCATCTGTTTTAGTAATAATGTAAGATGGGCTTTTTCGGGCTAGCGCACGGAAAGAGCGCACGGAAAAAATTTTCCTGGTCTCCAGTTCTTTCAGTGTGCTGAATGAAGATACCGACTATTTTTTGGCTTTAAAATAGAAATATAGGTACAGGAAAATAAACTAAACTCAAGAAAGTCTATATGCTATCTGATATTTAATATGTACCTATTTTGTATTTTATTTCGTAAATATTTGAATATTTAGATGAATTTCTGAAATATTGTTTGACGTTTTGTCAATCTTATCTGACATAGACAAATTTAAATCACCTTTTAAATGATTTGAAAGTTACCATGAAAACGCATCATACCTGCCAAAGACCATATTGTCAGCGTTGTTAATTTTCTGTCAATTAAATTCATTCTAATAAAATGTTCTCTCAACCTGAAAAAGTGGCATCTTTCATTATTAATAGTTAATTTTTAATTACTCTAGTAGTTTTTTTTTTAAATTCCGATAACAGTTGTGAAAATAAAAATATTCCAAGTTTATTTTGTATGTATGTATTTTTTTATGTTATATTTTGTTTTATGTTATCGTTTTCAAAGAAGTATAATAAAAAATATCGTTCATTACACGTCCAGAAATGGATTTTCCGTGCTTGCTTGACTTCCCGTGTTCGGCTGCGCCTCACACGAGAATTTGTCAAGCGCGCACAGAAAAATCCTTTTTTCCGGACTGGTAATGAAATATACTATTCTATGATGCTTCGCCGCGTCATCGAAAAATTGTTAAAATTGGTATTTAATGACTAATTCTTCAAATTATATGTTCCGAAATCCACACGGGAAGGTCTATAGAGGCTTTGCCCGGTATTATACAAGTCGAAAACGGTTCAGAAACCCTAAAATCTCGCAAGGAAAACAGGCATTTTTGCGACATTTCGACCCTTCATATTTTAATACATTTCTCCGTATGAAACTGATTTTGACATGCATTTGCATGGTCTGAGAAAAATTTAAAAAATTCGTATTTAATGCGTAAATCGTCCAATGAAGCGTATTTTAACTAAAAATATAAAGTCCGTTTTACCTTAGCCATCTATATTTCAAGCCGAAATCGGTCCAGGAAGCTTCCAATATCGCTACAAAAACTGTTATTTTCATGACATTTTGACAGGTCATATTTTAATTTCGATGTAAAGAGGGCCAGTTTGCGATGCAAAAAAAGGTATTTATTTATAACTTTAACGAAACAATATGGAGTTTTAATTAGATAGGAGTGTTCTTAGATGATCAGGGAAGAAAATAAACCAAAAAAGAATCGTTAAATAAGAGAAATAATATATAATAATGCTTTTTAAAGATGAATTTTGGTTGAAAAAAAACCGAAAAAATGAGCTTTTACCCCCTAAATGCGGCCCTGGATCACCCATTCGGGATTTATTTTAAAGCCTGATTATATCCCAAAGGGATAGCGTTGAAAAAGTTGGAAGAAATTAGATAGGAAATGATACAGAGTGATTCGAATGTAGAGATGTCATGAAAAAAAATGGTCAAAAATCGAAATTTAATTATCAATTGCTCCTTTCCTATTAGGAATAAAGGAACTAAAAAATACGTTCGTAACGTATTTCGGCGAGCTCTTTCCGATAAGGTACATGGGATTTCGATTTGGATCCATTTTGACCCCCAAAAAAATTGACAACCGTCAAAAATTTGCATGAAAATTCGTAATTTCCACTTTTTCCCAAATTTTTCCAATTTCCAGTCGTTTTAGGTATAGGTAAATGTATTGCAAAAAGAAAGTATTTGAGATTCTTTAGTTTTATGTTCAAATACGTTTTTCTGTACGACGTTTCGTTTTCGAGTTATTCAGTGCCAAAATGGGGTCTACAAGGGGCATTTTTCGACATAAAAAAATTCAAAAGAATTACTTCCGATTTTCCGAATACCGCCAATTTCAATAGGGTTCGGAACACCCCGGTCTTCTACAACCTCTGAAAATTTAAATCGATTTAATTCACTTTTGCGACCTGTATCCGATTTCAACGGAAATCGCTGAAATTTCGACTTTGACGTTTTATATCTCCGAAACGGAACACCCTGTATAACTGAATTTTTTATCGAAGCTAGCCGCACTATCCCTCTATTAACCCAGAAAATTTGGTTGCTTCCTCTCGAACCGTTTTCGAGAAAAAAAATTGAAAAGGTGAAAATGTCGAAACGGACGACAACATACATACGCACACACACACATTTTTCTGACCAACGGCTCGGTAGATAGAGCGCTGTTGGCGCTCTATAAAAAAGGGTGATATATAACTCGATGATCGAATCGAGTTTCGAACTCTTTTTTTTTTATGAAAACTAACCTAGAGACCAATTTCATTTAAAAATATTTCTTTGTTAAGCCTAAACTTTCACAATCACGAATAAATCCATAATTACAGAGGCGAAAACAGAAAGGACAGAGATCTCTATTCGGGTACACAACGTTAATATTCCCAACCTACGCCTACGCTGGACGACATTTGCTGTAGGCCACCCAAACACTGCTCGCCATCTAGTAGGAGTTTATTTTGAAAATTTAATCGGGGTAACTTATACCCTGGGCGGAGGGGAACATCGGAAATATACTGCTGCACCCCTTTCGGGCAAGGGATACTTGCTTGCAAAATTTCAGCTTCATAGGCTTCACGGGTTTTCAGATATTTTCTAACCGGAAATCGCAGTTCAAACGGCGGATCCCAACGTAATTACAATGGAATATAACAAAAGATCATTTCTGATTGCACTTATTTCAGTTTCTGGATACTACAAAAAGATGAGATAAATTAAAAAAAAAACTTAAAAATAGTTAATTTATCCTCCTATATCTGGAAAATTATTTAGGGAAATCATTTATACAGCGTAAGCTTTACGCTGACAAAATCGACCAGAGCAAACTTGCAGAATTCTAGTATCAGTAATAAAGTGGATGCAAGTTGTATTACGTCATAGTGTATTAAAAAAATTCTTAAACTTAATTACCTACATAAGATCTGTCCATCAAAGATTCTAGTAACTACAAGGTTAACTGGTATCATTATTCTGGTATTATTATTCTAGAATAGGGATGTTCACTTTTGTAAGCACCTACTATGTACGTATCACACTATGCCAAGACAATACATAACATAAAGCACGACTTATTATTATTATACACATACTATGTATCTCGGCGCTATATACATTTATAAACTTTAGCTTGTTATAATTAATATTTTATGTAATACCACATTTCAGTTCGTTTGATAAGCAGCAATTCCTCATTAAAACGGAAGTCTCCCCGCTCCATTTAATGATTTTAGAAACACCTAGATCAGCTTCAAGAATATCCAGGATCGTATCGGCAACAAAATTAATGTGACAAATATGGATAAAATATTTTTATTTTCAAGCGATTGAATTTTTTTTTGGTCGTATAAATTCTTTTAAACATTTTTGTTTTCAATGAATACGGTGGATATTTAAAAACATCTAATTATGCTGTTGCAAACACGGCTATGGTACTATACGATTGCGCAGTACGCTGCTGCTATATTTTCCCTACTTATATCTTTTGTTAATTTGATACCTACTGAATATTACAAACTTTTATCACCGCATGTTCCCTTTTAGAAATTTTTGGAAACTTACCCTCTTTCCATCCGATAAAAATTGAAAAAGCAACTTTATTATAGAGGTTTGTTGTATAAAATATTGTATATAAGATTTTAGCGACAAAATTCTACTTGTGATTTTTTGTTCAAAAACAAGAAAGTTCCTATTAATATAGAACAATAGAATAATAGAATTAATACAATTTTGATTTTATTTCGGTTTTTCTTATTTATTTCACAGTTTTTAAAAATAATTCATGCAAAAATAATTTGCATGCATTAAATTAAATTGCAAATAATTTTTAGAGTGCCTTCACATTCTTATTCATATTATCATTTGAAATAATCTACTGATTAGTATTTTTTAAGGTTCACGATCTTTTTGACTCCAAATTTTTTTACCCGCAACATTCTCTTTTGAAAAGGACAATATTCCTGTTTTATTCTTCAATTCTTTTGGTATTGTTAGAACTATATTTTGACCTGTATTTTGACCTGTATTTTGACCTGTTATGTTCTGGTATTATTGTTATAATTTCGAGTTAGTTGTCAAATAAATATTATAAACGTCTCAACTTTCTTTCCCTCATAAATTAGTAATACTCCTTTAAGAATCCAAAATAGTGGCATCCCTGGTAAAATAAAATGGACCTATTAAAGGAGAAAAGAGTTGTAAGTTGTTAACTTTACCCCTAATCGTTGCTATGGCAATCATTAAAATTGAAAATTGCAAAAATATTTTTCAATGATTGACCGAATTCTACTTAGATGCGAAATTTCTACTCTGCAACTCAATAAATAACGGAGAAATCAAATTGATCGTCGTCATGACTACCAAAAATCGAAATTATTTTCAAATAAAAAAGTAGTTTACTTCCATCCCTTTCGATAGCCACCTCACTCGTTCCAATCGCAGAAGGCGTCCGCGAGTTATAAATTGTCAACTTTATCCTTAATCGTTGCTATGCCAACCATGGGAATCGATTTTTCCAGATATATTTTTGAATGAGTGACCGAATTCTTCCGAGATATCAGTTTTCAACTTTCCAACTCAATAAATAACGAAAATAGCAAATTGTTCATCGTCCCGGCAACGAAATGTCAAAATTATTTTCACATAAAAAAGTAGTGTACTTTCTAACATTTCGATCGTCACTTTACTGGTTTCAATCAGATAAGCCGTTCGCGAGTTAAAAATGATCAACTTTATGCTCAATCGTTGCTATGGTAATCATCGGAATCAAAATTTATAAAAATATTTTTGAATGATTGACCGAATTCTACCCAGATATCAAATTTCAACTCTAAAACTCAATAAATAATGGAAATAGCAAACTGTTCGTCGTCATGGCAACGAAATGTCAAAATTATTCTCACATAAAAAAGTAGCTTACTTCGTTCCCTTTCGATTGCCACCTCACTCGTTTCAATCAGATCAGCCGTACGTGAGTTAGAAATTGTCAACTTTATGCTTAATCGTTGCTATAGAAACCATGCGAATCAAAATTTACACATATAATTTTGAATGATTGATCGAATTCTTCCCATATATCAAATTTCAGCTCTCTAACTCAATAAATATCGGAAATAGCAAATTTTTCGTCGTCATGCCAACGAAATGTCGAAATTATTTTCAAATAAAATAGCTTACTTCCTCCCCTTTCGATTGCCACATCACTCTTTTCAATCGAATAATCCGTTCTCAATTAATAACAAATCTAATCAAAATTTAAATCAGACCCGTCATTGTGATTTACCCCGTATACTACCGCATGGAATAGCCTTTCTATGATGCTTCGCCGCGTCATCGAAAAATTGTTAAAATTGGTATTTAATGACTAATTCTTCAAAAAATATGTTCCGAAATCCACACGGGAAGGTCTATAGAGGCTTTGCCCGGTATTATACAAGTCGAAAACGGTTCAGAAACCCTAAAATCTCGCAAGGAAAACAGGCATTTTTGCGACATTTCGACCCTTCATATTTTAATACATTTCTCCGTATGAAACTGATTTTGACATGCATTTGCATGGTCTGAGAAAAATTTAAAAAATTCGTATTTAATGCTTAAATCGTCCAATGAAACGTATTTTAACTAAAAATATAAAGTCCGTTTTACCTTAGCCATGTATATTTCAAGCCGAAATCGGTCCAGGAAGCTTCCAATATCGCTACAAAAACTGTTATTTTCATGACATTTTGACAGGTCATATTTTAATTTCGATGTTTCATTTGTTTTTTTTTTCAAGGCACGGCTTTTATATATGTACTTTTTAAAATTTTTCCTGCAGCGATGCAAAAAAAGGTACTTTAACGAAAAAATATGGAGTTTTAATTAGTTAGGAGTGTTCTTAGATGATCAGGGAAGAAAATAAACCAAAAAAGAATCGTTAAATAAGAGAAATAATATATAATAATGCCTTTTAAAGATGAATTTTGGTTGAAAAAAACCGAAAAAATGAGCTTTTACCCCCTAAATGCGGCCCTGGATCACCCATTCGGGATTTATTTTAAAGCCTGATTATATCCCAAAGGGATAGCGTTGAAAAAGTTGGAAGAAATTAGATAGGAAATGATACAGAGTGATTCGAATGTAGAGATATCATGAAAAAAAAAATGGTCAAAAATCGAAATTTAATTATCAATTGCTCCTTTCCTATTAGGAAGAAAGGAACTAAAAAATACGTTCGTAACGTATTTCGGCGAGCTCTTTCCGATAAGGCACATGGGATTTCGATTTGGATCCATTTTGACCCCCAAAAAAATTGACAACCGTCAAAAATTTGCATGAAAATTCGTAATTTCCACTTTTTCCCAAATTTTTCCAATTTCCAGTCGTTTTAGGTATAGGTAAATGTATTGCAAAAAGAAAGTATTTGAGATTCTTTAGCTTTATGTTCAAATACGTTTTTCTGTACGACGTTTCGTTTTCGAGTTATTCAGTGCCAAAATGGGGTCTACAAAGGGCATTTTTCGACATAAAAAAATTCAAAAGAATTACTTCCGATTTTCCGAATACCGCCAATTTCAATAGGGTTCGGAACACCCCGGTCTTCTACAACCTCTGAAAATTTAAATCGATTTAATTCACTTTTGCGATCTGTATCCGATTTCAACGGAAATCGCTGAAATTTCGACTTTGACGTTTTATATCTCCGAAACGGAACACCCTGTATAACTGAATTTTTTACCGAAGCTAGCCGCACTATCCCTCTATTAACCCAGCAAATTTGGTTGCTTCCTCTCGAACCGTTTTCGAGAAAAAAAATTGAAAAGGTGAAAATGTCGAAACGGACGACAACATACATACGCACACATACACATTTTTCTGACCAACGGCTCGGTAGATAGAGCGCTGTTGGCGCTCTATAAAAAAAAAGGGTGATATATAACTCGATGATCGAATCGAGTTTCGAACTCTTTTTTTTTATGAAAACTAACCTAGAGACCAATTTCATTTAAAAATATTTCTTTGTTAAGCCTAAAATTTCACAATCACGAATAAATCCATAATTACAGAGGCGAAAACAGAAAGGACAGAGATCTCTATTCGGGTACACAACGTTAATATTCCCGACCTACGCCTACGCTGGACGACATTTGCTGTAGGCCACCCAAACACTGCTCGCCATCTAGTAGGAGTTTATTTTGAAAATTTAATCGGGGTAACTTATACCCTGGGCGGAGGGGAACATCGGAAATATACTGCTGCACCCCTTTCGGGCAAGGGATACTTGCTTGCAAAATTTCAGCTTCATAGGCTTCACGGGTTTTCAGATATTTTCTAACCGGAAATCGCAGTTCAAACGGCGGATCCCAACGTAATTACAATGGAATATAACAAAAGATCATTTCTGATTGTACTTATTTCAGTTTCTGGATACTACAAAAAGATGAGATAAATTAAAAAAAAAACTTAAAAATAGTTAATTTATCCTCCTATATCTGGAAAATTATTTAGGGAAATCATTTATACAGCGTAAGCTTTACGCTGACAAAATCGACCAGAGCAAACTTGCAGAATTCTAGTATCAGTAATAAAGTGGATGCAAGTTGTATTACGTCATAGTGTATTAAAAAAATTCTTAAACTTAATTACCTACATAAGATCTGTCCATCAAAGATTCTAGTAACTACAAGGTTAACTGGTATCATTATTCTGGTATTATTATTCTAGAATAGGGATGTTCACTTTTGTAAGCACCTACTATGTACGTATCACACTATGCCAAGACAATACATAACATAAAGCACGACTTATTATTATTATACACATACTATGTATCTCGGCGTTATATACATTTATAAACTTTAGCTTGTTATAATTAATATTTTATGTAATACCACATTTCAGTTCGTTTGATAAGCAGCAATTCCTCATTAAAACGGAAGTCTCCCCGCTCCATTTAATGATTTTAGAAACACCTAGTATCGGCAACAAAATTAATGTGACAAATATGGATAAAATATTTTTATTTTCAAGCGATTGAATTTTTTTTTGGTCGTATAAATTCTTTTAAACATTTTTGTTTTCAATGAATACGGTGGATATTTAAAAACATCTAATTATGCTGTTGCAAACACGGCTATGGTACTATACGATTGCGCAGTACGCTGCTGCTATATTTTCCCTACTTATATCTTTTGTTAATTTGATACCTACTGAATATTACAAACTTTTATCACCACATGTTCCCTTTTAGAAATTTTTGGAAACTTACCCTCTTTCCATCCGATAAAAATTGAAAAAGCAACTTTATTATAGAGGTTTGTTGTATAAAATATTGTATATAAGATTTTAGCGACAAAATTCTACTTGTGATTTTTTGTTCAAAAACAAGAAAGTTCCTATTAATATAGAACAATAGAATAATAGAATTAATACAATTTTGATTTTATTTCGGTTTTTCTTATTTATTTCACAGTTTTTAAAAATAATTCATGCAAAAATAATTTGCATGCATTAAATTAAATTGCAAATAATTTTTAGAGTGCCTTCACATTCTTATTCATATTATCATTTGAAATAATCTACAGATTAGTATTTGTTAAGGTTCACGATCTTTTTGACTCCAAATTTTTTTACCCGCAACATTCTCTTTTGAAAAGGACAATATTCCTGTTTTATTCTTCAATTCTTTTGGTATTGTTAGAACTATATTTTGACCTGTATTTTGACCTGTTATGTTCTGGTATTATTGTTATAATTTCGAGTTAGTTGTCAAATAAATATTATAAACGTCTCAACTTTCTTTCCCTCATAAATTAGTAATACTCCTTTAAGAATCCAAAATAGTGGCATCCCTGGTAAAATAAAATGGACCTATTAAAGGAGAAAAGAAAAATAGTGAGGAAAAGCTTAGAAAATTTTTTTTAAAAAATTAATAATTTAATAGATCAACCAGAAGTACAAGATGAGATTTTAATTCTGGATAATGATTTTTCTGGTTGGTTTGAGAGAATAATGGATCTGGATAGAAATATAGAAGAAATATATAACGAAAAACAAGAAACTATAGAAAAGATATCGAAGAAAGCTTGAATTTTGAATCAGAGTTAAGAAAAAATAGGACAAAACTAGACATTTTGTTGAAAAAAGTGACACGACCAGTAAAATGTGAAAATGGCAGTAATGTCACGAAAAGTCAAAACAAATTCAACTTGCCAAAACTAGAAATTAAGAAATTTGACGGCAATTTAAAAAACTGGATAGCATTCTGGGGTCAGTTTAAGAAGATTCATGAAGACAAGAAGTTATGCAGTGAAGACAAATTCCAGTATTTGGTACAATCAATGGAAGCAGGAACTGTAGTAAGAAGAATGATTGAATCGTTTCCTCCCACAGAAAATAACTACTCAAAAGCTATTGAACAACTGAAATCACGGTTAGTAAGAGAAGAACTCCTTATCGAGGTTTATGTAAGAGAACTGTTAAATTTAGTTTTAAGCAAGGAGTCCAAAGGTATGTCTCTCTATTTTATATGATAGCTTAGAAACACAGATAAGGGCGTTATAATCTTTGGGAGTTGCAAGTGAAAAATATGCAGCAATGTTATTTTCTTTGGTAGAATCAGCATTGCCTTTAGAGTTACTTAAATTATGGGAGCGCAAAAGAAGTTCTTTGAATACCCAAGTTGAGGCTAAATTTAATTACTTAAATTATTTGTTAGATTTTCTCAAAACCGAGGTGGAATCGGAGCAATGAATAATTTTAGCGCAGACGTTAGGAGCAAGCAGAACCAGCACATCAGAGCAAGAGTCTAAAAACCAGGTATTGGATACTGAAACATCAGAATATACAGCTGCGGCATTATACACTAGCACGAAGCAAGGGGAATGCGGTAGGAATCCCATTTTTTGTATTTTTTGCGATAAACAATCACATGCAAGCCAAGATTGTCGTAAAGGACAAAATCTTAATTTAGATCAAAAGAAGGCAATAATTGCAAAAAAGAAAGGTTGTTTTGTGTTTGATTGGGTTTGCTTGGGTTTGATTGGGTGCTAGTTTAAAATTACATTTAGAAAACTCTCCCAAAAATTATAAAGAAATTGCATACAAGCTTTTAAATTCATTTTATGTGGATAATTGTGTAATTAGCGTAAAAAGTTACGAAGAGGTAAATAAATTTAAAAATACATCTAGACTTTTACTTAGTGAAGCTAATTTTGATCTGAGAGGATGGGTGTATTCTGGATACAAAGATGAGGACACAAATGAGAGTGTGAACGCTAACCTATCTATATTGGTATTATCTTGGGGTTATAAAAATGATATTTTGTTTTGTGACCTAGTGAGATAAATGAGATGCAAAAAATTCCGAGAACTAAGAGAGGTTTATTATCCACAGCTAAAAAAGTATTTGATCCAATTGGGATAACTTGCCCAGTTTCTTTAATGCCTAAAATTTTATTACAAGAATCCTGGAAACTAAAAGTTGGATGGGATAGTAAACTACCGGAAGAAATTAGTACAAAATTTGATAAATGGTTAGAACAGATTCATTTGATTTCCTTGTGTAAGATTCCGAGATGTATAGCTGGTAATTTTGACTTTGAAAATGCGAAAGGTGTCAGTTTACACGTGTTTGTAGATGCTAGTAAAGTAGCTTATGCAGCTTGTATCTTCATCAGATTAGATTTTGAAAACTATGTGACTGTAAGCTTATTACATGCTAAGACTAGAATTTCACCGATAAAATTTATGACTTTACCCAGGTTAGAACTGATGGCCGCTGTAATTGGTGTTAGATTAGCACAAACAATAAAATCTGTAAATGAACGTTCTCAGGTAGAAACAGTTTATTGGAGCGATTCTATGGTAGTTTTATCCTGGATTAAGAATAAAGCAATCTGGAACACTTTCGTAGGAAACAGAGTGAAAGAGATAAGATCGTGTAGCAACCCTAATGAGTGGAACTACGTTCCTGGAAAAATGAATATTGCGGATCTTTTATCTCCTGGATGTGATGTAAAGCAGTTACTTGAGAGTAGATGGTGGAATGGGCCTGAATGGTTAGAAAAAGATAAGAAATATTGGCCAAATACTGAACTAGTCAGTTTTGACACAGGTATTGAGGAAATGGTGTCTGCTAATTTTGTCGAAAATAAAGTAATGTTTAGTAATTTTTTTAATTATTTTCAGTCATTTTCGAGAATTGTTAACATGATTGCGTGGATGTTAAGATTTGGTACTAATGCGAGAATCTTAAGTAAAAAAGTTGAAAATTCTAAAAAGGAAAGTGTAAAAAGAAATAAAAGTAACATTTTAACTTTTGATGAAGTGCGTAAAGCAGAAAAAATATTAATAAAAATTATTCAAAAGGAAACGTTACAAGAAAAAACTTTAAATAAATTGCATATACGTACAGATGAATTTGACATTATAAGAGTGGAATCTAAATTAGTTTTTGGTGACTTTGAAGATAATTTTATATTTCCTATGGTTTTACCTGGCAATCATCATATAGTTATAAAAATGATTATGGAAGAACATATCAAGAATCATCATGCAGGTGTTAAATCCCTTATGTGTATTATTCGAGAACATTACTGGATTTTAAAGACAAGAAAAGCCATTAAGGAAGTGATTTCTAAATGTGTAAAATGTAATAGGGTTAGTAGTAAACATTTAGAGACTCCATTAGCACCCTTACCTAAAAATAGAATTGAAAACACGAAAGTATTTGATGTCACTGGAATTGATTTAGCTGGTTCGCTGTATCTTAAAACTAAACAAAAATGTTGGATTGTGATATTTATATGTGCCGTGTATAGAGCAGTACATTTATATTAGAGCTTACTTTATCGCTATCAACAGAAGCATTTTTGTTTGCCTTTAGACGATTTATAAGTAGAAGAACAAGACCAAAAGCGATTTACACAGACAATGGTACAAACTTCGTTGG
Organism: Philopedon plagiatum; assembly: GCA_963971165.1. Lineage (NCBI taxonomy): Eukaryota > Metazoa > Arthropoda > Insecta > Coleoptera > Curculionidae > Philopedon > Philopedon plagiatum. The sequence goes on along the minus strand of CAXARB010000063.1, from coordinate 102,330 downwards.
GATGGAAAATCAACTGTCAAAATTGGATTGGGACGAAATTCAAGCATTTTCAAATGTAAGAAGAATGGATGTAAGAGAAATGGATTTTTAATCCACCTGCCGCGCCGTGGTGGGGTGGGTTTTGGGAAAGATTGGTTAGAATTGTTAAGGATTTATTGAATAAAAATTTAGGAAAGGAAAATTTGTTTTATGAGGAACTCTACACAATACTTTGTGACATAGAAGAGACAATTAATAGAAGACCATTGACTTATGTGTCATAAGAACATGACTTGGTTCCTTTATGCCCTATACATTTTCTAAAGCATACAACAACAGAACAGCAAATGTCAGAAGATTTAGATAAAATAGAGACAAACCATTATATAAAAAGACTAAATTATATACAGACGTTAAGAGATAGTTTCAGACAGCGCTTTGAAAAGGAGTATCTTGCAAACCTTATACATGTTGGAAAATCAAGAAAAAGTAGAGATGTTACAGTGGGAGAAGTAGTACCGATTGGTTCAGAAAACACGAAACGAAGCTATTGGCCCGTAGGAAGAGTAATAGAGGTGTGCGCGGGAAAAGATGGAATCAAAAGAGTGGCCAAATTAAAAACAACATGGAGTACAGGTGAGACCTCTCCAAAGATTGTTTCCCTTGGAAGTTTCCGATGAAGTTTCAGTGGAAAATTATATCGAACCAGAAAAAGCGACAGTTAAAGTTTCCAATGAAGTTTCAGTGGAAAACGCTATCGAACTAGAAAAGGCAACAGTTGAAGACTCGACGCGAAGATCAAGATACGGACGTTTGTTGAGAAAACCACATCGATATTGAATTCCGGTTCGCGTTGGGAGGATGTTAGAACTATATTTTGACCTGTATTTTGACCTGTTATGTTCTGGTATTATTGGTATAATTTAGAATTAGTTGTCAAATAAATATTATAAACGTCTCAACTTTCTTTCCCTCATAAATTAGTAATACTCCTTTAAGAATCCAAAAGGTATCTTGTACTATTCGGTTGATATTAGGCAAAATATGACCAGAGTGATGGGTATACACATGCATGGATTTAGTGGAGCCAGTAATAATTGGCGCGCCAGTAAATTTAGTTTGCATGTGTAAACATCAACTGGCGTACAAGTACAAACTATGCAATATGCATGCATGGACTGAAAAAGTCTGCAGGCTTCTGACTTTACTTGCGCCAGTGGTGACTCATATCCCCAAAAAATACAGTGTTGCATTATCTGCATGTGTAAACAAGTACCACCTGGAAAAAAAATTAACAAGCTTAGGTATTTTAGTTATTATTTTTTCTAAACAAATTTTACATCATTTTGACCACATTTTTTAAATTTTAAGAAAAAAAATGTATTAGTACAATGTTGTCACTTGAATGTTTTTAAACCTAAACTATAATAATTAAAAAAAAATCAAATGACTATAACTTTCTACTAACATATTTTCTTCTCTTAAAATTTAAGAATTGTCGACAAAATGATGTAAAAGTTTAGAAAAAATAATAAATAAAATACCTACCTAAGCGTGTTAATTTTTTTCCCAGGTGGGTCAATTCAAAAATTCAGCTTTTTTTTCGCAAATTACAAAATATTTATTTTCTTTACCAAAACATTTCTAGTAGGATCACTATTAAAAAACCTGAACTTGGTATGGCGTATCCCATAAGTAGCAACAGAGACATACAACTTTAAAATTTCACGGGCCGCGCCTGGCATATACCTACTTAGAAATAGCAAAAATTAAGAAAAGTCAACATTCGGAAGCTGCTGTGGATGAATTATACAAACCAAAAGTGTCATGGTTTTCAATAGCGGACAAAATTCTGCATTAAGTAATTCAAATAGGAGAAACACAATCATCAGGAATAGTATATATTTTATTTTTATTATATTTATGATACGTATTATATCCTACTGATTATTTACCATTTTCATTTGCCAAGGCACAGTACCATCGCTCATAAACCAATCAGCAGCTAACTTATTTCTGAGTTCAGCAGCTTTTCTAGAACGAATGCGGCTGTCTGCAGTTGATCTTAAATCTCTGAGGTCACTGCTTCGGTTTATGTAACCCTCAGAGGTTTTCCGCAACCAGTTATGTAGTGCAAAAGCGGTTTTCACAATGATATCAGCTTTTTCGGGACATAACATAAAACAATCGGTTTCTCAAATATACGAAACTAAGAAACAAGCAAACCAAAAGCATTCTCTACATCCATCTTAACTTGTAATGACGTCACGGCCATAAGAAACAACGGCTGGCCGCCTGATTCTGAACGGTCGGTTGTTTACCCGGGAACACCCGAGCGTCGATTCTGAATGCGCCCCTGAATTATCATCGTCGGGTGACAACACCGGTGTGATTTTTCAACCATTGACCGTTCAATAAGTCCAGTGTGTCGTGCGGTTGTGTATTCCCCTACCGTTCGAAAAAGGTTTGGAGCGACGTTCGAGCGGCACTCAAATTACTCTAGTCTAGACTAGATTAAATATTGCTCGCATCGCACATGTCAATATGTCATCCAAAATACCGTCCGTCACCAAAGAGTAAATAATTATTAATCCGTCTCCATAACCAAGGGATGTCCAAAATTAATTAAAATAAGAAGTATTTCATAGGTAGGTACATAAAGAAAGGTATATATTATTATAATATATATATAGGTAAAATCTATAAAATATCCTACTATTCTGATTAGTCCTTCTTGTGATAGGTATTATTAAATATTAAAAATACTGGTCCGCTAATTTGGATTTATGTTATCTACTTGTTAATAAAGTATTTAAAAAAAAGTAAGTCAGTGGTTACTTTTTTATTATTTTATGTTTTGTGTGTATTATAAAGATGTCAGATTTGCCATCTCAAAACTGAACTGAAATTTCCCACAATAATAAGATCCCCTTTTTGATGATCCATTGTCCTAAAAAATGTGTATGTGTAAAAATGTATAAAATTAATTTATCTATGCGACTATACCTTTCTTTTTATGAAAGATAGAAACCTGTTCAAAACCCAAGATAAAAATATGACTTTTACGAAAAAAGCTTATATTGTAATAAAAAATGACTTATCTTAATTCCATCAACAAAATAACATAGAAACTTTGAATGTAAAATTATTATATCAATAAAAATTTTCAGTCCGTTAGTACCCCAATTTATTTTTTAAATACTTGTCAGATAAGAATCACACGAGCCGTTCGATTTTTCCCGTCAACCGTGGAACGCACCGATCCCCACTCTTCGGTTAGCACACGGTGTAATAATTACACCGGTGCGATTTTATCGAACGCAGCCCAGGGCCCTGAAACTTTAAATACGGATTATCGCAGCTGCCACTTGTCACATTTATTTACCGAACTTGCCACAGAGGCGCTGCTTCCATTCGACAGACAACAGATACGTCAAAATTAGACCAATCGGGTTATTTTATTCTCGGTTGTCTCGCCTTTGTCTTGTCCGTCAGCCATTTTATAATTTCGTGAAAAGATTATTTTATGTAGGTACCTGTTGGAGAACTAACCTCCAACAAAGAAAAACGCTGTTTCTCTAAAATACATTAAAATCTCTGTAAAAAATATCTGTCGCATAATTTAATTTGTGGTGCTAAAAGTTAAAATATAAAAATCAATAGTCTATTTTTAGATTAGAATTCTAGGAAGCGCGCGGAGGTCGTCGTTCGGAAAGCTACGTGTTGTTTTTCAACCAATAGCAAACCTTCACCGCTCCAGCCTGAGCGACCGGTCGAAGCGCGCCGGGCCGGGTGAACTGAAGTCAGTCGATTAGTTAAGAAGCCAGAGAACGCACAGATCGTTGCGGCTTTGTTTGGGCGTTGCCATTCTCGAGCGACGTTTTCTCTTTTGACTAAAAATAAAGTCATAAAATTATCTCTCTCCGCATTAATTGCATTGTTGGGCGTCGCCAATCTCGAGCGACGTCTTCTCTTTGACTAAAGTAAGGTCATAAAGTTCTCTTTTTTTGCATTAATTGCAAAACTCACCGTTTTCCATAAATAGTGGAAATTTAAGTCACAATAAAGTGAACTCAGCTCCAAGTTATAAAGTTAAAGTGAATTCCAGTAACGAAAGCTACAAGCTCAGTAGTTATTGCTTCTCTCCAACACACAAAATCTAAAGATTTTCAAGCCCTTTTTAAGTAAGCTAAGACTCTGTTTACAGTTGTCTCCTAATGTAAAATATACATTTACCAGAAACCATAGAAGTTGAACAATTAAATAAATGCAGTAAATAACTTTAGTAATTGAAACCAGTGATGTAAATAAAGTGTTTAAGTTGGGCAAAAAAGAGTAATCTGCAAGACTAAGGTAGGATGTTGAACTAAAAAGGTACAAGCAGCTTTTAAGTGTTTTTAAAGTTTATAACCAAATTGTTCTTAATGATTTAAATATTTATTGTATGTTTATTTCTTTTGTTAATGAAGTAATGCCAATGCATTACTAGTGTGAGTAGACATTTTATTCAAGACATTTTATTCTTTTGTCGCCTCTTCATCAGTAGTGGAGCTTAGCTGATCCGCGACCTCTGTTATAGTGGGTCGACCTTGACCTTGAAGTTTTTGTATCACCAATGTTTAGTTTTAAGAGTATGTAACCGTTTACAAGTAGAGATCCGTTATTTATTTCAGTGTATATATTTTTGTTAATAACAGTTTTAAATGAATTAAAACTACAAGTCGAGGAAGAATAAATAAATTTAGTTATTATATTTATTAAAGTAATTATTTACTTTTCTCACCAGCCCCTTACAGTCTGTTTTGGCTTTTTCATAAAGACACATGGAATGCCACCCTATTGTGTTGTCAGGACGTCTTAAGTACTGACGTTCTGCTACATAAATTGGTCCTTCGAGCCGGATACTCTATTTGTCAAAAATTAAATTGTAATAGATTCTCTCGCTTAAAAAATAAGCTACTGCTTGCATAATATTGCAGCTCTCTCAAGATAAATACATTTAAATATTTATTGATTCTTCTCGCTCTGTTCAGATCACATATATTTACAGGTATATTTGTGTAAAAGTTGCTTGTACAAATACAATAATATTTTATAAAAAAGTTGATAAACATTAAAAATGACTGAAATTGAAAGTTTGACTAGGGAACGCGCTGGTCACAAGGGTGTTATCACTCGACTAAGCAAGTGGTATACAAATAACCATAATACTGAAACTAACGATTTGCAGTTTGAAACTCGATTAGAAGCATTAACTCATGCCTTCATTAAATATAATAATACTCAAGATAAAATTGAACAACTTAACCCGAATGATAATGACTGAGAATGTATTGAAAATAATTATTATGATTTGCACGCTAAATTCAAGGGTAAAGTTAGAACTCTTTCAGCATTAAACAATACAGGCTCGCAGAGCCCACCCCCACCTGTACTACAAGCAGGGCTTCAGGTTACCCAAACTCCTCAAGTTAGGTTACCAGAACTTCAAATTAAATCCTTCAAAGGAGATATCTCGGAATGGACTTCATTCTACCAATTATTTACCGCTCTTGTAACTAATAATACCTCTTTAAATGATATCCAAAAGTTTATGTATTTAAAATCAGTGCTTAAAGATGAACCCCTAAAATTAATTGATAGTCTCCAAGTAACTAATGCAAATTTTATCACAGCTATAAAGATACTTGAAGAAAGATATGAAAATCAACTCGCTCTCATAAATAGCTATTTAGACAGTTTATTGAATATCCCTTCTTTTGCAAAATGTAATAAACAAGTGTTAAGAGAATTAATAACTAATTGTAAACAAAGAGTAGAATCACTCAATAATTTAAATTTAACTGACTCAGAACTTTGGAATTTACTTGTTATTAAGTTAATAACAAAAAAGATAGACATCGGTACAAGAAAAGCTTTTGAAGCAAATAGGGATCAAATTAAATTACCTACTATTAAAGAATTAATTACTTTTCTTGACGGTCGGTGCAAGGTTTTAGAAAATGTGGACTGTTCCGATGACAATTCACAAAAAAGAACAACCCAGGTGTCATTACACGCTCAAAATAATCATGTAAATAATGAAAAATGTTCGTTTTGTAATGAATCTCACAAAATTTACTCTTGTGATAAATTTAAAGGTATCTGAAAGACACAATTGTATAAAAGCTAAACAAATGTGTTTTAATTGTTTAGGTTCTCAGCATCAGGTAGGACAATGTCTATCAACTAGATTATGCTCTGTATGCTCGCAAAAACACCACTCGCTTTTGCATTTTTCACCTAGCAATACTACCCATACTCCGCAAAATAATCCCCCACCTTTTGAACATCGTAATGACCGTAATTCCCAAAAATTTGGTGCTCAAAATAAAAGTAATGAATCATTCGTTCATTCATCCTCGTATCAAAGGACCTCTCAAGCTCCACAAAATCAATTTCGTAACTCTAGTGTTCAAGGGGTAAATAATAATGATTCTCGTTCTAATTTCCGAGCTCAAAATTCACGTCAGGACAGAACTCGTAATAGTCAACAATATAACTCTCAAAATAACTCCCAAACCACTCATTCTCTTTCTGCGGTGTCAACAGAAACGTCACAAGTTTTGTTAGCAACTGCTTCTGTTTATATTTATAGCGCTAAAGGAGTGCGTATCTCTGCTCGAATTTTACTTGACAGCGGTTCTCAAAATTCCTTTGTCACTCAAAAACTTGTTAATAAATTACAACTCGAAACTTATGACAGAAATCTTCACATATCAGGAATTTCTCAAACTGCGTCGACATCCAATAAGATGGTTGATCTGACAATGCACTCAAAAGTCTACTCTCATAAAAAATTTAGACTGTCTTGCGCAGTTCTCCCAAATATTACGTGTAACCTGCCTCAAATTGGCATAAACTCTGCCAAACTAAATATTCCCCAAACTATGCGTTTAGCCGACCCTGATTTTGGAAAACCGCACGAAATTGACATGTTAATAGGCGCTGACCTCTATTATGACCTTTTGTCACAAGGTATCTACCATTTAGGAAAAAATCTCCCTGTGCTACAGGAAACCCATCTAGGTTGGGTTATCGCTGGTCGTATCCCTCATAGTTTAATGTTTGTTCCGGGCATCTCATATGCGAACACTCCTCCTGCACAAAACCCTGTGCATAGAAATATATCTCTTTTTCTCCAAACGGAAAGTAAACAGTCTGAATTAAATGACTTGGTTCAAAAGTTCTGGACCGTGGAAGAACTTTCACAAAAATCCTCTCTCCTCCCTGACGATGAAAGTGCAGAAACCATCTTCACAAACACCACAAAAATTTGCTCCGACGGAAGGTATCAAGTTGACTTGCCGTTGAAAACTCCTAATGAAAATCAAAAGTTAGGTTACTCTTTCTATATTGCCAAGAAAAGATTTGTTAATCTTGAAAGAAAATTCGAAAATAACAGTGCTCTCAAGCGTGACTATACAAAGTTTATTGATGAATATGTCGACTTAGGACATGGTCACTATGTTCCTCTCTCTTTGGTTAAGTTGGATTCGGACAATAAACAAGGAAATAAATATTTCTTACCCCACCATGCTGTTTTCCGTGAAAGCAGCACTAGCTCTAAAATTCGGGTAGTCTTCGATGCCAGTTGCAAGACAAGCACTGGGCACTCTCTGAACGATGTAACATTCAAAGGTTTTCAAGTGCAGCCGGACCTTTACGATATATTATGTAGACTTCGATCCTTTAATTATGTCCACATCTCTGATATTAAAAAGATGTATCGTCAAATAAAAATAAATCCAAATCATCGATTTTTATTGAATATCCTTTGGCGAGAAAGTCCAGATCAAGAACTCAAATGTATAGAACTCAACACAGTGACATATGGTACAAACTGTGCTCCGTATTTGGCGACCCGTGTTTTAAATGATTTGGCAATAAAAAATGCTTCACAGTACCCCTTGGCTTCTAATGCTCTATTGAAGCAAACCTATGTTGACGATATTATTTGTGGCAGTGAATCCGAAGAGGATCTTGATATAATTTATAATGAACTCAATGCTCTCCTAAATTCTAGTGGTTTCCAACTACACAAGTGGTGTTCAAATTCCCAACCTTTTCTTGAAAAATTCGTTCAAGAAAAAACCCTAGAATATTATTTGAATCCTACGGAGTGTCCCAATTCGATATTAGGTTTGAAATGGAATCCTACCCTTGATGTTTTTATGTTCTCTGTACCAGAAATCCCAATGGAGCAACGGTTAACTAAACGGAAAATTCTCTCTACCATTGCAAAAATGTACGATCCCTCGGTATAGTTTCATGTATTGTAGTAGTAGGTAAACTTATAATGCAAAAATTGTGGCTTCTGCAGAAGGGTTGGGACGATGAAATCACTTACACCTATATTCGTTCACTTTGGGAAAGATTTACTAGTAATATTGGCGATCTGTCACAGATAACAATTCCGAGAAAATTGTTTGAGAATAAACCGAAGGTTAAAATTCAGTTGCATGGTTTTGCTGATGCCAGTATGTCAGCTTACGCAGCTTGCGTATATGTTAGAACTCTCTACTCCGATGGAACTGTCTCTTCAAATTTAGTTTCTTCAAAATCTCGTGTTGCTCCGTTAAAAACAGTATCACTTCCCCGATTAGAATTATGTGCTATGCTTCTCTTATCAAAGCTTGTAAAAAACTTACTTTCTATTTATGAATCAGAATTCGCGATAAATTCAATTTATCTATGGACAGCTCTATGCTCTCTCTTGGATACAATCTCATGCATCAAGATGGACTGTATTCATCTCAAACCGTGTCGCTCAGATTCAAGAGTTGACATCAGAATTCTCCTGGAGACACATAGACTCAAAAAATAATCCCGCAGACTTACCTTCTCGTGGTTGTATGCCACAAGATCTAATTAATAGTACACTCTGGTTCCATGGCCCTGCATTTTTGTTAGACGCAAAAAATTTTGAAGTGCCATATGCACAAGGCACAAAGCTTGAATTGACAAGGGATGCCCTCGTGGAAGAAAGAAAGGTTTCACTCGTTACCTTTCAAAAATCAACCAAACCTGATGATTTTTGGAACCGAATATTTTTAAAATTTTCTAATTTCTCTAAACTCCAGCGCACGATCGCTTATTGCCCTTTACCACAAAATGGTAACTCCCTCTCTCCGTTGTAATAAACCTCGTTGTATCACCTCTCTTCGGATTTAATAAGTAACTCTCCGTAGTAATAAACTCATTGTTTGAAGGCTGCAAGCCTTCAACGCGGCCCAGTATGTTGGAGAACTAACCTCCAACAAAGAAAAACGCTGTTTCTCTAAAATACATTAAAATCTCTGTAAAAAATATCTGTCGCATAATTTAATTTGTGGTGCTAAAAGTTAAAATATAAAAATCAATAGTCTATTTTTAGATTAGAATTCTAGGAAGCGCGCGGAGGTCGTCGTCCGGAAAGCTACGTGTTGTTTTTCAACCAATAGCAAACCTTCACCGCTCCAGCCTGAGCGACCGGTCGAAGCGCGCCGGGCCGGGTGAACTGAAGTCAGTCAACTAGTTAAGAAGCCAGAGAACGCACAGATCGTTGCGGCTTTGTTTGGGCGTTGCCATTCTCGAGCGACGATTTCTCTTTTGACTAAAAATAAAGTCATAAAATTACCTCTCTCCGCATTCATTGCATTGTTGGGCGTCGCCAATCTCGAGCGACGTCTTCTCTTTGACTAAAGTAAGGTCATAAAGTTCTCTTTTTTTGCATTAATTGCAAAACTCACCGTTTTCCATAAATAGTGGAAATTTAAGTCACAATAAAGTGAACTCAGCTCCAAGTTATAAAGTTAAAGTGAATTCCAGTAACGAAAGCTACAAGCTCAGTAGTTATTGCTTCTCTCCAACACACAAAATCTAAAGATTTTCAAGCCCTTTTTAAGTAAGCTAAGACTCTGTTTACAGTTGTCTCCTAATGTAAAATATACTATTACCGGAAACCATAGAAGTTGAACAATTAAATAAATGCAGTAAATAACTTTAGTAATTGAAACCAGTGATGTAAATAAAGTGTTTAAGTTGTGCAAAAAAGAGTAATCTGCAAGACTAAGGTAGGATGTTGAACTAAAAAGGTACAAGCAGCTTTTAAGTGTTTTTAAAGTTTATAACCAAATTGTTCTTAATGATTTAAATATTTATTGTATGTTTATTTCTTTTGTTAATGAAGTAATGCCAATGCATTACTAGTGTGAGTAGACATTTTATTCTTTTGTCGCCTCTTCATCAGTAGTGGAGGTTAGCTGATCCGCGACCTCTGTTATAGTGGGTCGACCTTGACCTTGAAGTTTTTGTATTACCAATGTTTAGTTTTAAGAGTATGTAACCGTTTACAAGTAGAGATCCGTTAGTTATTTCAGTGTATATATTTTTGTTAATAACAGTTTTAAATGAATTAAAACTACAAGTCGAGGAAGAATAAATAAATTTAGTTATTATATTTATTAAAGTAATTATTTACTTTTCTCACCAGCCCCTTACAGTCTGTTTTGGCTTTTTCATAAAGACACATGGAATGCCACCCTATTGTGTTGTCAGGACGTCTTAAGTACTGACGTTCTGCTACAGTACCTATGATTTTAATCACAATTCATCGGCTTAGAAAATCAAATTAGGGCTTTTTACTTTTCCAGGTAAGTGTTCTTTTGTATTAAAGAAAAATATAGCCAATTATCAATACATGTCTTGAAAGATGGTATTCTGTTACGTAGTTTAGTAAACAAACATTTTTCCAGGTATTTTTTATTTTAAATTGTACGTGTAGTTTGTTCTAAAATATACAGTTTTTTCATTTTTTGTTATTTAAAAGTGCAGTTATATAAAAGGCTTGATCAGCAAGTTTACAGCAAAATATACTTTGAGCATTAAAACATAATACACACCCTATTGTATTTCCAATACCAATATGTTCTCAAGACTAGACTAATATTAATAATTTATTTATTTATTATATGGTTTATTTATGTGAACATTGTTTCGTAATACTAAATGATGAAAATTGGCAACAGTGAATTTGTCATTTCTGTTTCGTGGTCTTTCTGTCCTAAAGAATGATTTTAATCGAACTTTTTTTTTATTGTAGATGTAAATAGACAAATCAGATATTGTAGTTTGGTAAGTACCATTTTCTTAATCATATTTAAAACATATTTCGTGCTAGGTGTAACTATTTAGATGATTTTAATTCTAGAACATTCAATGTGATTTATATTTTTATCATATTTTTTTCTGCTTGTTGGGAAAATTCATTTTGTAGTTTGCCACCTATACCTACATCTTACTGTCTCTGTATTTTCTCTAACATGGCTGCAGTCATAGCAGCTTCTTCCTTTGGCAGAGTTAAGTACTCATGTAAAGATCCATCATGTAAGAATTCCTATTACACTAATGTTCCAAAGGATCATAAAAACAAAGTTTGTTTTTATTTTCCCTAAACTCTTGCCACATTAGAAGCTTGAAAAACAGCTTACTGAATAAGTCCTAAAAACTGTGTCAATTTCCGTGTATGTAGAGACCATTTTTCATTATCAGATTTTAATAATGCCGATGTCAAGTAGAAAATGAGCAGAGCATTATTTGTTGGAGAACTAACCTCCAACAAAGGCAAACGTGGTTTCTCTAAAATAAATTAAAATCTCTAAAAATATCCGTCGCATAATTTAATTTGTGGTTCTAAAAGTTAAAATATAAAAATCTAGTCTATTTTTAGATCAAAATGCTAGAAAACACTCGTAGGTCGTTGTCCGGGAAGCTACGTGTTGTTTTTCAACTAATAGCTATTTTCACGGAGACAATCCTGAACTAGTTCGGGTACGTTACGCATGCGCATATTTAATTATGTTGTTCGCGGTAACAAGAAATCCCATATATTTAGTTTGTTCGGGATTAGTTCAGGAGACGTTCGATATTCGGAACTGGTTCAGGATTGTCTCCGCGAAAATAGCTAATAGCAAGCTCTTCACCGCATCAGCCTGACCGATCGGTCGAAGCGCGTCGCGGACTGAAGTCAGTAGTCAGTTGAGTATAGAGTTGATACAAAATACTAGGAACACGTATTTTGTAACAGTTATGACTGCATAACGGGTAGTTACAGGTAACAGGTATCGATTTTACCAAAAATACTAGATGCGTTATTTAAATACTCATGTACCAAAAATACTAGATGCGTATTTAAATACTCATATACGCGAACGCGATATTTGGCCTCGATGGAATAACGGGTCGGAGTCACGCCTCGGCCGTTCAGTACAGGAAATACGTGTAGTATTATTTTATTATTTACCTAAAATACGCTTTGGCACCGCCGCACAGTGGTCTAGATTGCAATCGCAGCGCGAATTAATTACAAACGTTTATGACAGTAGAAAAATCACTTAAAGAGTATTTTAAATGTATTTAATAATAACAATAAAACAATCTGGAAAATACATGTAAAGTGTTTATCCACTTTATGCAACTGTATTATACTACTTGAAAATACTTTTAAAACATTACATTGAACTAAAAATGTTACTAAAAAAATAATATCATTAAATAAGTTTATTCGCTTTCTGAAAAAGAGGAGTCTACAGATATCGCAGTGGAGGGTGCTTTATTATTAGCCTGAAACCGAATTCTGTCCCTGTAACTTTTTTCCACCGAAATTCAACAGTTTTAATAAATTTCATTAAAACTGCTCGAATGTTCTGCTAATTTATGTTTCTGGTACTAAGCAAGTACCTTTCCAGGCCATTACAGCAGGCATTTCTTTTTAAACCTTTTCGACCAGATTCTCCAATGCTAGTCCGGTCTAATTTGACAATCAAAAGTTTTAAACTGACAAGTGTAAGAATAAGACAACTAAGTTTTATTCTATGAACTTATTTCTGAGCTTTTTCGCAAATTTATCAGGAAAAGGACAATTTTAGTACGTACTTTCAACAATAATAGAACTAAATTCATTACAGCAACTCGTTCCAAGATGAAAATCATTTTGAAACCAAGTAAATCGCTGCAATATCACAATAATTCATAAGTTTTTAATGACAAGGACAGGACAAAAGCCTGTCAAAACATAACTGATCAACTATAAGATCTTAATTTAAACCAGTACTAAATCTTAAACTTTCTTAGTGAATCTGGACGTTTAATTTTAACCATTCATTGAAACCTCCATTGGGGTGACAACAGGTACATGCACTACAAAACAGAAAGAGTATTAAATAAATAAGACTAGAGCACTTATGAGCACCTACTTTTTTTCTTATATTAAAATTTAAACTCAAACCTACTAAGAAAAGATAGACTTAATACACAATACTTCCAATCAACCGATTGGAATCAAACGAATTACAATGACTAAATAGGGTTCACAAAAGCGATACACGCATAAACACGTTGCCACCTGCAGATTTGTTGATATGCGCAATGTATTTATGAATGTTTAATTATTTTGATAAAATTCAGATAATAAACTATTAAATATGACCAAATTTAGGAGGAAATGCTATGCTTCATTTTTGTAATTAATTCGCGCTATGACAGCAATCTAGACTACTGTGCGCCGGCCGGTCCCGACATCTGCTGCGGTGTTGGGAGTATTTTCAGTATTTTGATATTTGATACGAAGTAATAGGTACGATTATGGATACGTATTTCTCTGTCACGCCGGCGCCGCGCCGTTCAGCTGTTAATTTCGATATTTTTCCTGAAAGCGCGTTCCTGCACACAAGATATATCTAGTACAGATTAAATTATTTTATTATTTATATTATACAGGGTGAGTTGGGAGGAACGCACCAAATTCTAGGAGTACACGCAAATACAAGTCGAAAATACTCAAAAGTTTTAATCAGATTTTTTTTCCAATTACAAAGTTTTAAAAATATGATAACGATGCTTTATTTTTATTTTTTGTTTTTTTTGTCGGTGTATAGATGATAATCATGCCGTTGTACTTGTAAAGGGAGCTTTGGACTTTTTTTATTAAACAAATTTTAATTAAAAAAAATATGTAAGGTGTTTTTTCAAAACGTTGAAATTTGAAAACAAATGAAGGTTTCATAGCACTATCCGGACACCCTTAATTTTGGAATTTTAACACATTTTTTTTATTGATATTGATATTACTTACCTTTAATGTGGAAAACACAATATTTTAACTCAGAAATTACTTTACTAGTAAAAAAACATGATTTTTAAGAACCATTTTATGGTTTTGCAACATATTTGCGAAGGTAACTATCAATTTTAGATGACGTTTTGGATTATGGGAACACAGTGTTGCCACATTTATTATTTTTTTGGTGTTTTAATTCGTTTTTGTGAAATTTTGGCATTAAAGCTGTCGTTAGAAATAATATAATTTCTTCTTCTGGCCATGGAGATGTGAAATACGTTCTCAGACAGGTTTGCTCAGTTTTAGGTTTCATCAGTATCTTTTTTAAGGTTTTTACTGCGATTGCGCGATTCGTGTTGGTATAAAATTTTGGTAACACCGCATACAACAGACATTTTATTATGCAATTTTTCAAATTTCAATAATTTTTTTAAGAAAAGTATTGAATAATCTTCAAATTTTTTTGCAAGAAATACTATTGGAAATACTTATTTTTTGATAACATGTGAAAAATTCATAATTCGGGTGCCCGGAAAGCGTTGCGGACCCCAAATGAAAACTAACTCCTAAAATTTGGTGCGTTCCTCTCGACTCACCCTGTATATAGCCGGAAAAGAGCACGAAATAAATTAGTTTGATTATTCACGAGCAATAAATAATATTTTATTACCTAATAATTACGTTACTTGCATGATATATATTTTCTGATCTAATTAAACTCATGTTTTTTTGAAATGTATTTTGAATTGTAGTTTTTACTGTACTAGGTAAAAAATAACAGATATTTGGAACAGGTATTAACTTGGAACTGGAACGTAACGTACCTGTTACCGGAAAATACTGTTTTGTATCAACTCTAGTTGAGTAGTTAAGAAGTAGAAGTATCGTTGCGGTGTGTTTTTGGGCGTCGCCAGTCTCGAGCGACGTTCTTCTCCTGTGGCTAAAATAAAGTCATAAAGTGCTCTTTCTCTACATTTTATTAAAGTAATTATTTACTTTCTCACCAGCCCCTTACAGTCTGCTTTGGCTTTTTCATAAAAAAGATGGAAAGCCACCCTGTTATGTTTTCAGGGCGTCTTAATTACTGACGTTCTACTACATTATTATTCAAACAGACTACAGCCTAAAGTGTTATTTTCTGAAGACACATCCTTTGGAATTAAACGCCTTTCTGAGCAACTGCTATCTTGACAAATATGCACACTCTGTTGGTCCGGAGGATAAGTTTTTCAAAATTTACAGTAATGAATTTCAAAAATGTGTTTTTTTGTGATGAGCACAATATTGTTAATGATATAGTACAATTTAATGTCTGCTTAAGTCTTTACAAATATTTAAGAGAAAAAAATAATGAGGATAAACCTATAACTTCTGGAGGCTAATCCAGAGTTAACGGGTACTCGTCTAGACCTATAGACGAGTGAAGATCGGGCATATTCAGGAGGTTTTTTGGATGCTCTTTACATCCTTCATGTGATTGGTTGAAGCAAGATTGTGGCCTTTTGCTTTTAAGTTTTACAGACTGACATTTTACCGCTCTTAGGCATACAATGTTACAAATAATAACAGTTACGTATATCAATTGATGCATTGCACGAGAAAATGTTCACTTGCCGGACTATAAAACAAGTTATAAAATTTATACATACGTTTGAATGTAGCATCCTTACGTTAAGCTTCGGAAATAAACGTATACGTCTTGACGAGTACACTTTAACTCGATTGCCCTATTGGACACTATATAGTCTAAGATCCGAAGTAAGCTCGTCCTTCACCGATCTGCTTACCGGATGAAAACTGTGTTTTATCAATGATAATATGTTAACAAATATATCGCAAATGGGTTGCCTAATGAAATATGGTCATGGGTGTCATTCATTAAAAATACTGTAATTAATTTTTTTTTAATATTTCACTCACTTGCTTACCAAACGAACTTAATACTAATCGAAAGTATAAAGCATAAGGAACATGCAAAAGTTAGGTTTCCTACCTTTTTCGTGTCCTATTACCGGGTTGCCAGGTATAAACAGGTGAGTCGATACGAGTAATTTGTACTCATCTGCTTGCTCATTGAAACATATATTAAAATAAAGATAATTTTATTGCGAACACGGTGGTGTAAGGTTGCCTGCGAAAAATCGGTCATGAATCAGGGTTGCCAGGCATTGAAATGTAAAAATTGAAGCAAGCGAACATGAGCGACAGATACATTTCGTACTATTCGGTGCGATAGAGGAGCATAGCAGCTGCGAGTGTCGCGACTTTCGGATGAAAGAGAGCGCGCATGCTATTTTTTTGTGCGATTGAAAAGGACAACACTACTCTACTACCGAAAATCGTTTTGGAGCGACTGACATATATATAGATAGATATATATATATATATATAGATAGATATATATATATATATATATATATATATATATATATATATATATATATATATATATATATATATATAATATATATATATGTATATATATGTATATATATATATATATATATATATATATATATATATATATATATATATATATATATATATATATATATATAATATATATATATATATATGTATATATATGTATATATATATATATATATATATATATATATATATATATATATATATATATATATATATATATATATATATATATATATATATATATATATATATATCCTGCTATCATTGTTGCGTCCTTGTGTATACCATTTACGGTTATTATTGCGACCACCGCGATATTGATACCGTATACCGGACTCAACAAAGTCATCCTATGTTTTTAGAATTTCCCGCGCTTTTTGGTTGGCCAAAAGTTGTTATTACTTACGGCTGCGCCATGACCTTGGTATACGTGTCTTTAGCTTTGCGCCATCTATCAGGATTTCTGAAATATGACAAGATCTTTAAAAATTTGCCGGATGCAATAACATGATTAGTTTGTAAGAGAATGTATTATTTTAGTTCAGCAAAAATTCACTAGAGGTATTACTAAATACACACGTATGTATACTTTTTAACACTTTCCTAATCTTATTGCAACCGACATTTGGCAACGTAGCATCTATTTATAGAATAGTTTAATAACCTTGAAGTTTATTTTTAGAATCATTTTTATGTTTTATTCGTGCTTTGTTTGGTGCAATCGCATAACTTGCCTGGTGATTTATTGCGTCCGATTAACAATGTACGGGATTTCCCGAAGTATGAAAATTTTCAATTTGTAGAAAAAGGCAAATGCTATATCAGGTATGTATTATAATGCTTTAAATAGGTACCAACCATACGCTTTAAAGAGTGTACTCTTTCTAAGCTAAATGTACTCTTACTTTTCTAATATTACAAAAAAAGGTACTCTTTTCAGTAAATAGTAACTTTTACACAATGCCGGATTAGGGGGTCCCGGGGCGTAAAATCCGGGGCTATAATCCCCTTAGCCCCCCTTAATCCAGGGCTGCTTTTACCACGTGAAAATGTTATTTATGTGTGCACTCAGGGAGTTTGGTAATGGTTTAGCAAGGCTTTGGTTAATTAACAATTTTCAAGATTTTAAGGATGTTATTGAGGTCTCCCCCTGCCCCAATGCTAGACTTCTGGATAGGTCCTATTCCTTTTGGAGCAAGCTAAGTTGGTAACCCTATCTATAACCAAACTATATTAATGGTGATTATTAAAGAACATGGCCATACCAAGTATTGAGCTGTGATTTCGGTAAAATTTTCTGAATTTTTCCTTGGTTTTAAGGCCAATATGGCGGACGCCTTAAGATGGCGGATTATCTTTTTCTTTACAACCCCCTTGACATGGGTATCAAATGAAAGGGTTTGACGAGTAAACTATGATAAGCTACATTAGTCGAGGCAATGAAGCACTAAAACAGCCAAAATCTCGGAATTTTTTGCCCTAAGACGGATCGGAATGCGGTTTTTTGCATTCGCTTCCAAAAATTATTTGTAAAAGATGTATCTACTTTGTATCTTATACAAACCGGAAATTGCTTTGCTGCAGCCAAAAATGCATTCAAAAAACGCATTTTTTGAAGTCGCTTTAAGAAGATTAAATAACTTTGTTAATAAGACTCAGAATTGGCTCAAACCGGCTTCCCGGGGGTTTTCGAGGTCGCTGATCACGATTATGATTCAAATTGACCCACAGCCGACCTGGAGCTCAGGATCGCTGATGAACGTCATCTCCGTGGGACTCTCCTAAAATTCACGCGGGGAAGGAGAGAAACTCGGCGCCCGGGGGTTTTTTGGGTTGCTGAAGTCAAATATGGCATCGGCGAACACCCCCCGGACACCTAGTGCGCCGGAACCTGGACGTGGACATCATCCCCGAGAGTTTTCCTGACAAGATCGCAAAAAACAAACCGAAAATCGTTGTGTGGGCGTTTTTTGGGGCGCTGAATCCAAAGTTCACGTCGGAAACGACCCCCCGAACACCTGGTGCACCGGAACCTGGGCCTGAACGTCATCTCCGAGGGTTTTCCAGACATGATCGCTAAAGACAAACCGAAAATCGTTATGGGTTTTTTTTTTTTGGACGCTGAATCCAAATCTCTCATCGAAAACGACCCCCCCAGCACCTGGTGCACCGGAACCTGGACGCGGACGTCATCTCCGAGGGTTTTCCAGACACGATCGCAAAAAACTAAACGAAAATCGTTTCATAATTTAACACATTCATTGATGTGCAATTCTCGCCTGGCCCCCCTCCCCATAACGATTTTCGGTTTGTCTTTAGCGATCGTGTCTGGAAAACCCTCGGAGATGACGCCCGCGTCCAGATTCCGGCGCACCAGGTGTTCGGGGGGTCGTTTTCGATTTGAAATTTGGATTCAGCGCCCCAAAAAACGCCGACACAACGATTTTCGGTTTGTTTTTTGCGATCTTGTCAGGAAAACTCTCGGGGATGACGTCCACGTCCAGGTTCCGGCGCACCAGGTGTCCGGGGGGTGTTCGCCGATGCCATATTTGAC
Organism: Philopedon plagiatum; assembly: GCA_963971165.1. Lineage (NCBI taxonomy): Eukaryota > Metazoa > Arthropoda > Insecta > Coleoptera > Curculionidae > Philopedon > Philopedon plagiatum. The sequence continues at coordinate 83,230 of CAXARB010000063.1, read as the reverse complement.
TTCAGCAACCCAAAAAACCCCCGGGCGCCGAGTTTCTCTCCTTCCCCGCGTGAATTTTGGGAGAGTCGCACGGAGATGACGTTCATCAGCGATCCTGAGCTCCAGGTCGGCTGTGGGTCAATTTGAACATCATAATCATGATCAGCGACTTCGAAAACCCCCGGGAACCCGGTTCGAGCCAATTCGGTGTCTTATTAACAAAGTTATTTAATTTTCTTAAAGCGACTTCAAAAAATGCATTTTTTGAATGCAATTTTGACTGCAGCAATGCAATTTCCGGTTTGTATAAGATAGAAAGTAGATACATTTTTTACAAATAATTTTTGGAAGCGAATGCACAAAACCGCATTCCGTTCCGTCTTAGGGCAAAAAATTCCGAGGATGAGTGCTTCATTGCCTCGACTACATGGTGTCGTTCTAAACCCAATATGACGGACGTTCTAAGATAGCGGATTACCTTTTTTTCGCAACCCCCTTGTCATGGGTATCAAATAAAAGGGTTTGGCGAGTAGAATACGATAAGCTACGTAACGTCATTCTAAGTCCAATATGGCGGACGCCCTAAGATGGGTGATTACCCTTTTCTTTACTATCCCCTTGACATGGGTATCAAATGAAAGAGTTTGACGAGTAGAATACGATAAGTTACGTGGAAACAAATTATGAAAATAAACAAGAATTAATAAGACTAAAAAAAGTACGATAAAAATTTTAAAAAAATTATATAAAAACAATGTTTTTTTGGTGCAATTTGGTTTTAAAAGAAAACCATCGTTTTTATATAAAAAACATATTTTACATTTTTTATGAGTTCCTGAACCAGTAGTTATGCTGTTTGTATCGTGCAGAAAAAAAGTTTCTTTAAACAATGCAGGTGTCTGGGTGCGATAAACCCTTTTTTTAAATGTCTGTCTGTTAGTATGTTTGTCAGTCTTTCTGTTTCGCTACGATATATACCATAGTAAGTGTTATTGCGCAGGTCTGAAAGAAGTTTAGTAAGTTTTTAAGTTTCTTAAGAGTAAATATGGGTTGAATTAAAAAATACCTTTTGGGGGTAATACAAACATTTTCCGAAATTCAAGGAGTTGGAGCAGGGACGAACTAAACAACATACTTTAAGGAAAATAAAAAAATTATTATAAACTTATGAAAGCCCAAAAATGTAAAATGAGACATTTTTGGCATTTTCAATTTTTAGACAATAATTTTATATTCTCTTACTCTCCGAAAAGAAATAGGTTGATTATTTCATTATTGCGCTAACTTCTTGGAATTTGGAGAATATTAACATTAATAAAAAAATAAAATGGTGTATGATCCGTCCAGGAGACTCTTAAAACTCGTTATTCCATTTTCCTTATGAGAAGTATTTTTATCATTTTACTGGCCAGATCCTTCGTCTGGATTTTGTGATAGAGGGCTGTCACCCCCTCCAAATGATTCCAGTGATATCCAACCAATGGTAAGGTAATTTGAATTTTTTTTAAAATTATATTTTAGGTTTAAAAAAATTCAAATGACTATAAATTTCTACTAACACATTTATTTCTCTTAAAATTTAAAAATTGTCGACAAAATGAAGTAAAATTTGTTTAGAAAAAATAATAAATAAAATACCTAAACGCGTTCATTTTTTTTCCAGGGTAGACAATGCAAAAATTCAACTTTTTTCGCAAAGTACCAAATGTTTTTTTTTTCTTCACCAAAACATTTCCGGTGGGCTCACTATTAAAACCCCTAAATTTGGTACGGTTCCTGTAAGTAGGAACAGAGATACACAACTTTGAAATTTCACTGCACGCCGCTGCTAAATTAATTGGTTTTCAAGGTGATCACTTCCAAAAAAATTACAGTTTGAACTTTGGAACCATGTAAAATTTAAACCGTTTGACTGACTACAGCTTTTCGCGAACCATCAGGTAAAAAAAATATTTTTATAACGAGATTGTTATTTTGTTCCAAAATTTGTCTTTAAAAATATGCAAGGAAAATTCCACCATAGTTGTTACCTGTGTCCGTTCTTTCTCTAACTTCTCTAAACTCTCTTTCTCTAAACTTCATTAAGTTTTTGTAAAAGATAACGGTGTATGATATTAAATTTTTGAAGTAGGTATAAAAAACTACCCTATGGTTACGATTCACTTTAAAACGTTTCTACAGTGACAGGGAATATTTAAAACAAACTAGTATTTTTTAAATCTGAAACTCACGCTACCTTCAAAAAGGTCCTGGCTCTAATCCGAAAATATATTACAAAATTATTATAGCACAGGTTTCAATTTGATAATGTTTTTTGGGATTAGTTTAGAAAATTTCACTTGAGGTTAGATTTAAAAATACGAGTATATTAAATGTTAATAATCTTTTCCCTAAATTGAATACATATGTTTGAGTTAGCAACAGCGCCGGTCGCAATAAGATGCAATATACACCGAGAAGGAGCTGATAATATACCGAGTATGAACGGATTCAATAACATGCAAAAATGTAAATAAATGTATACTAAAAAGGAAGATTTCTGTAATCTGGGGGGGCGCGTTGAACTCGAAATTTTCTTTTCTATAAGCATTCGCATCTTAAATTGACTTAGCTCAATGATTTCTGGTGGACGCAATAAGGATGGATTATAAAATGTCGCAATAATGATAGAAGGATCTATATATATATATATATATATATATATATATATATATATATATATATATATATATATATATATATATATATATATATATATATATATAATATATATATATGGCTGTGTTACATTGACTTTCGCGGCACTCGCTAGAGGGCGTTATTTGAGAAACTCTTTGTTTTTCCAATTTTTCTCCAAAATTTTAAATGGAATGACATAGTTATTATATCATAATCGAAAAGTAGAATAAATTTGCAAGAGAAAATGTAAAAAATTCGATTCGATATCTTCATTAGTTTCGGAGTTATAGCCAAAAGAGTAATTAATATCATGTTAATTGAAAAAAGCAATTGTTTTTATAGGTCCGTGGCCAAGCGTGCCATGGAAAATAAAAAAAAATAAACTTTTTATTAAGTGTTTTTTCTTTCACTTTTTACTCCATTACTATTGCCTTTAATTTACTAACCTGACGTATTATTAAAAAATTACCTAGTAAGCCATGAAACAAAATCGGCAGGTTGTCAGGGAAACAAACAAATTGAAATTTCACTTTAATCAATCTTTAAGTATCTCCCAAGATTTTATCTTGGATTTTCTGTGAATTTTGAGTTCATCGTTATTCAACTTTTGTGCTGCATCTTTCAAAAATGGCATATACCAACGCCGAGGCTTACGATATGCTTGCCGTATATTTTCAGTGTTTTGAAAATGCTCCTCTTGCGGAACGTGAATATGCTGTTAGTGCTGGGATTCCCTTTCACTCGATACGACAGCTATCGTAACGCTTTCGATACTCGATAGTCAAAGCGATATCGACCAATTCGATATTCTCATTCGATGTCGTTTGTGCCATCGCTTTCTTCGATAGCGGAAACCGGCCGAAACCGTAGTATTCGTAGCACGCATGCGTAGTGAATTATAACCTAAGATTATTCTGTTGCAAAATTTTAAAATTTATTTGATTTTTTCTATGATTGTGTGGCGTGTGATCCTGATTGTATTCATTTTTTGCCTGCTTGTTTTCATCTAAAAAATGCTTCCAATTCTCGATATTGTTTTGAGAAGAATAAATCTTGAATCAAACATATTACAAATGACTTTCTTTAGGGCTTGCAAACACTGTGCTTCAAGCCCTTTTTAAATGTAATTGGGTAATTGCATTACAAGTGATCGAAAAATGAACTATGAACTTGCAAGCCCTTCGAAAAGACTTAAAGCCCTACTAAAATGGTTTAAGCACTTTCAATGTTCTTAAAGTCTCTCTGGAGAGCTTGCAAGCTCATTTTCAAGCTTCAGTTACCAAGCCTGAATTACATATTTTAAAAAGGGCTTGAAGCGCAGTGTTTGCAAGCCCTAAAATAATTGGTAATTGCAAGCCCTTTAAATTATCAATGAGTGCTTTACCCAGCTCTGCCCGCCACTATAAAATAATTATTTTAAAAAATCGGATTATACAGTAGTAAAACAAGAAATAGAAACATTAAACATCGACATTTATTTTCATATAAAAACATGCTGACATATACTCTATGTTCCAATGAGCTTCCTGTACTTTAAAAGCCCTATAAACAAAATAGTTTTTTGTTTCATCCAAACTTATAAAATCAGTTGAAAGAACGATAATTTTTGAACAGTGTGTTTATTGTTTTGATATCCAAAATGTTACAAATCAACTTGATTAGTATCCGATTTTAACTGGAAAAGTCTAAAATGTCTTTTTTAAATGAATACATTTGAGGAGCAGACTTTCTAGATGCATTTTGTCCATTTTTTGAAATTTTGGGAAATAAAGAAAAACTGCTACGCGTCTGGCAAGAAATTGACCGAAAAATTAATATACTCAAAAAATGGATGAAAAATCATGCAAATATTATACCTACATGCGAAAAATCTAGTATTGATTCTATCCCAAAAAACTGAAAAGAACTGTTGGACAAACTGTATTTAGATTGCCACCCTGGGACAAAATGCATTTTGATTGTCTACACAAAGCGCTGACTTGGTAGTAAGAATGTAAAAAAACTCAAGTAGATTTATAAGAATAGTATTGTATTTTTGAAATACAAAATTATATTTAAAAATAAAATAAAACAATAATGGCATTTTACATGTCATAAAGGTCCCCATCGTCATCATCATTGCAATCGCATAACATGTCAGCTCCTTTGATAATGTTATCATCGTCAGTATCATCTTGGTTATCTTGATTATCATTTCGCTCACGATTGTCAGGGAGAATTGGCTGTAACCATGTTAGCTCAGGATCGTTGACCCAACTTGCCCCTGACAGTTCCACTAACAGTTTCGAGAGGCTCTGAATTTTTTTTTGGATTAATTTCATTTTGAAGTGCTACAGCGTTAACTGTAAAGTCGCAAGCTTCTTTCCGCGTTTTAATAACGTTTGATATTGTTTGGTGGGATCGTCACTAAAATCGTAAAAAAACAGAGAAATCGAAGCACACAAAACAAACACTTCAGACAGCAACAAGTGCAACGACAAACAAATGGCAGTTAGTCAACGGCACAAGGACAAACTCCTGTTAGTTTGTCTACCGCCAATGGACATACAGCACATAGAAAGTCCAAGACATTTTCATCATTTCATTTGCATGGGATAAAATGCATTTAGTGCGTCTTTTCTGCCATAATATTGTAGCTCTGTGTATGTAGTTTGCGATGCCACCTTTGGTTGAAAATTTCAAAAAATGGACAAAACGCATCTAGAAAGTCTGCTCCTCATTTTATATATTGGTGTAGTAACATGTTTCACACAAGTGAAATTAAACAAAAAAACAACTTGCAACACTTGCAAAAAACAAATAATTCTAACCTAAAAATCACTGTCATCTCGAAATCGACCGAAACGGGATCTCTAGAGGTACCGAGAGACTCGATATCGTTTTAGACGATCCGCGATCAGCTGAAAACAAACGGGAATCGGTTTTTTGCGCCAAATAGAATATTTCGATACCGAATAGCATTCTGGAATCCCAGCACTGGTATCCTGAGCGACGACCCCATAGTAGAAATGTATTTCGGCGGTTGGCAATACGTCTTAGAACAACGGGTAGTGTACGTCCCATTCCAGTGCCCATTAGGAGACGTTCAGTAAGGAATGAAGACAATATTATAAACGTTCTCGCGTACGTGCAACTGGATCCGCACTTGAGTATCAAAAACATTTCTTTAGACTTAGGTATAAGTTGCACTACAGTGTTCCGAATTTTAAAGGATTTTAAGCTGCATCCCTGTCATGTAGTTTTACACCAGGCCCTTTCAGATACTGATTTTGACAGGCGGCAGGATTATTGTTATTGGTTAAGAGGTATGTGCAACGGAAATTGCCAGTTCCTCTCCTTGATTGTATGGACAGATGAAGCAAATTTTACTAGTTGTGGTAGAGTCAATTTGCACAATATGCACTACTGGTCAGAAACAAATCCTCATTGGATGCGGGAAGTTGATCACCAAAACAGGTGGAGTGTCAACGTGTGGTGCGGAATTTTAGGAAACAGAATTATCGGACCGTGTTTCTTTCATGGCCACCTAAATGGCGACCACCTAATGGCGAAACTTTTTACGAAATATCCTGCCTATCCTTTTAGAAGATGTGCCTCTTGATATAAGAAGATCCCTATGGTATCAACATGATCGATGCCCGGCCCACTTTTCTGGAAGAGTCCGTGACTTTTTAGATGCTAGTTACCCAAATCGTTGGATTGGAAGGGGTAGTTTGTTTCCGTGGCCACCTAGATCCCCCGATTTAACCGTGCTAGATTTCTACTTGTGGGGAAGACTAAAAGAGATTGTTTATCAAACACGACTAACCACACGGGAGAATATGATTGAGAGAATTCAAAATGCCGTAACTACGATTTCACGAGCTGAAATTGAAACTGCCGTTTCCAGCACTAGAGAAAAACGTAACAGTGGTCATTTTGAACATTTATAAAGTATTTGTTTGTTGTTTGTTTTTAACACGATTTCTATGGCTTGATAAAGAACGTGAAGGTGGTTGTGGTTTTTATTGTTGTTTTGGCCCGTTGGCCCTTAAACACGCTTCAAATCTTGCGTTTCACATGGTTTGGACCAGTCCTAAGCCTGAAGGAAGGTAAACAAAAACAAAACAATAAATAAAAATCATGAGTGTGAAATAATAAAATCAGTTTTAAATTAAATAAAAAGAGAAAAACACACTTAATAAAAAGTTTAAAAATATTTTTTTATTTTCCATGGCACGCTTGACCACGGACCTATAAAAACAATTGATTTTTTCAATTAACATGATATTAATTATTCTTTCGGCTATAACTCCGAAACTAATGAAGATATCGAATCGAATTTTTTACATTTTCTCTTGCAAATTTATTCTACTTTTCGATTATGTTATAATAACTATGTCATTCCATTTAAAATTTTGGAGAAAAATTGGAAAAACCAAGAGTTTCTCAAATAACGCCATCTAGCGAGTGCCGCGAAAATCAATGTAACACAGCCATTATTTTGTTTAAATTAGCAAGCCTTCCTTTCTTAAACGAGACCAAGTTCATCAAATTCGGTTGAGTCAAACCAAAGTTATGGACACTTTTATCAGTAGACTTTCCCCTCCTCTTCCGCCCTAATTTTACATCTTTCAGAAAAAAGTGTTAAACCAAAAAGATGTAGAATTCTAGTAGAATTATCAGTGTAATATTTTTTTGATAGCTTTTATAGGGATATTTTCCGGAAAAATGTCTTTTTTTACATGACCACAGCAATTACGCCCCCTAGCGGCAGAGTTAGGAACTTAAAAATTATTTCCAGCAATTTCTCTTGGCCACTTTCCTTCTTGGAATCTTTTTTCCAAAGCTCCTGGAGTATCAATTCCTGAGATATGGTACCTCATCACCCTTAATGAAACACCCTGTATATATATATATATATATATATATATATATATATATATATATATATATATATATATATATATATACATATATATATAAGAGAGAAATAATAGTGGCTTTGCGGATTGTGGAAGTGTGTTCTTCCTTTTTGCACTAAAGTACGGGGAGTCCAAGAAAATGGACAACCCCGGGCCGGGTAGACCATGACAGCTGTTTCGTCCTTGTTAGGACTCATTCAGACAGCCATAACCCAGTCGCACCGAGGCAAACGATGTTACTGTATCTTAAATCCGTTTTGCAAAACACAAGCAGGAAAAAACATACCATAACGCCACCTAGCGGGTGCTGGCTCCAATGCAAAAAGGCAGAACACACTGAAAAGGTAAAGTAACATGTAAGGGCGAACACGGCATCTCTAGCTTGCGAGAACCGCATTTTCGCAAATTCGCCCAACTTATCCACACCTTTCGTGCAGAGCAAGGAGAGGCAGTCACGACGTCCTCACCAGAAAGACGCGTAAACCCTTAACTAAAAGGCCAAGTAAGAGTAACAAGTAGAAGTTTATTGTCCGTCCAATATATAAGAGAGAAATATTATTTCTCTCTTATATATTGGACTATCCATCCAACTTGTTTTCCTTTGTTAAAAAGTATAATTTCATTTCTGTTTCCACTCATTGTAATTCCTTTCATTTTCATCTTCTCCGACGACATTAAGTTACATTTTAGTTCCGGAGAATAAAGAACATCATACATTGTAATGTTCATGGTTTCGCCATTTGATAACAGTGCGTGTAACTTGACATTTCCTTTATGAGTAACTCTAATTTTGTTATCATTTCCTAGTTTGATAAAACCCTGGAATTCTCTTAAATTAAAGATACAGTTTCTATTACCACCCATGTGCGATGTTGCTCCGGTATCAAAAATCCATTTAGATGATTTGGTATTTAAAACAGTTGCAGTAAAGGCACAATCTTTATTACTGTCAGTTTCTCCTACAATGTTTGCATTCTCATTATTCTTCCTAATCCTGTTTCTGCAATTCTGCACGGTGTGACCTTTAAACCACCTATTATTTTGCTTACAATAGGTGCATTCTATATTTCTTTGCTGATAATTTCTTCTTTGTTTAATTCCAATTAAGGCTTCATTATTTTCTGGACTGGATATGGCTGATGATATTTCCATTAATCTTGAACATACATCATCATAGGTTAATCGAGGCTTTGTTTTTAAATTGTCAACAATGTTGTCTAATTCTTCGGGTAAAGTTGTTAAAAACAAGGATCCTTTTGCCTTCAATGATTGAGCCAAAGGTCGAAACGCAGCTTCTAATGAATCGGTATCATCGTCATCTAAGGCTGCTGTTCTTTCAACAAGTCTGCTCCAAAGTTCATTGTATCTTGCTATATGGTCGGCGATATTATATTTTGATTCGCATTTAATTCCAACAAGTGATTTTACTAATGCATGTAATGTATACTCATTTTTCTTGTCGTAGATATCATTAAGCGCTTTCCACATTTTACCAGCTTCTGTATAGCATGTATTTTGTGGTACAATATCAGAATCTACATTAAAAAGTATAAATGCTCGAGCTAGAGAATGACGGTACCTATAATTTTCATAGGCGGTGGCATGTTCTTTTTGTTTTCCTTCTTCAGGGGTTTTAACAGCTGGATCTTTTTCCATTCCTGTTACGATAGAGTACATATTATGGAGATCCAGATACGCAAAAACCATTGTTTTCCAACAATGAAAGTTTGATTTACCATGTAATTTTTCAAATTGCGGAAACTTATCCATTTTGACAACACCTTTCAAACAAATTTAATTTCAATTTTCTTAAATATTTCTGTAATTTCACGTACTTTTCTATTTTTTTGGAACTGAAGACAATGTTTATGATACGGCGTTATTCTGGGCCCATAACCTGTTCAAATTTCCATATATTCATACAAATTAAACATGAAATTCTGACTTTGAAATTATTTTTATTTGACTGAATTCAAAATTGACAAGTTTTAATACCCGTTAAAAACAATAGGTAATAAATAATTAAATAAACAAATAAGGTTGAATATTTCTTCCTCAATAGACTGCTCGTGTGCAGCCTGTCCCGAAGAAAGGTTCGAAGTCCCTTCCATCCAGTTATAGACCTATCTCTCTTCTCTCCATTGTCAGTAAAGTTATGGAGAAAGTGATCAACTTGCAAATTCTAAAATATCTAGAAAAACACAAAAACATTCATGACAGACAGTACGGATTTCGTCACCAAAGATCCACAGCTGATCTCCTCAGCTTTGTCACATATAACTGGAACAAGTCTCTCGAATTTTTTGGCGAATCTCAGATTGTTGCTCTTGATATCTCCAAGGCCTTTGACCAAATTAGATGAGTGACCGTCAACCACAACAGATATGCGCCGATTAGAGAGGAAGCTACCGATGCCGCACTCCTCAACAAACTACTTTCTTACGGTCTTCCTACCAAAATATGTACCTGGATCGGTAGCTTCCTCTCTAATCGGCGTATATCTGTTGTGGTTGACGGTCACTCATCTAACTTCCATCCTATCAATGCTGGCGTCCCCCAAGGTTCAGTCCTGGCACCAACCCTATTTCTTCTTCACATTAATGACCTGCTCTCTTCAACTACCAACCCCATCCGCAGTTATGCTGACGATAGTACTCTTCACTTCAATATTCATTTTTCCAGACAAGTTTCGAATCAAGAGTTGGATAATATACGCAGATCTATGTACCTATCCCTTTCCCAAGATCTCCAATTAATTTAAGACTGGGGTGCTAAGAACCTTGTTCAATTCAACGCCTCCAAAACCCAGTCTTGCTCCCTGTCGCGCAAAAAATCTGGCAACGCTTACCCCATCCACATGAATGGCCAGGCCCTACAAAACAATGAAACATTCGATCTTGTTGGCGTCGCTTTCGAACATGATCTCAGCTGGCACAAACACATTACTTCAGTAGCCACATCGGCAGCTAAAATGCTTGGTTTTCTCTTTCGAGGTTATTGAGACCAGAAAAGCTAATTTTGTCTAACAGATGTTAAAAAAAATTTACGGGGAGACGGGGACAAAAAGTAGCGATTGGGAATTTCTCCAAAAATGTTAAATGTTATTAAGATCACAAAATCTAATTTTGTCTTACACATTTTAAAAAATATTGAACAAGTGGGGAGACATAACGATAGAGAAAAAGTTAAAGCAACGATGAAATGTATCGAGAAACGATTTAATGTTTCTAAAACTTTGTGTAATATATTATTTTATTATTTCTTAATGATACCATAGACTAAATAATACATAGAAGGACACTGGCGTGTAACAAAAATGGACCAAAAAGCGGGTCTCTCTGGAGACATTTTGGGGGTTTACCGGTTTATGGCTGAGGAATTTGTTTGTCCACCATTATATACATATGTATATATAGGTACACTATATATATATATATATATATATATATATATATATATATATATATATATATATATTATATAAACAAGAGTATATTTTGGGGTAACAGCCACAGCCAGAGGTATTAGGGCTCAATGAATAAGAAGAACTCTTATTTACTACGCTAAGCTTTCGGAAGCATTTATTCCTTTTTCAAAGCTACAAATATGGAGTACATTAGATATATTATATCTAATAACATTATTACTTATTATTACCTGGGTGTAAGTGAGTTTCAATAAAATGAAAAAAAGCAACTCATCTTCACAGTAATCTTAATGCAGGAGTTATTGACTAAATTGTGGAATGATACTATAAAATCTTGTTGAAAACTTCAAAGTGACAATTGTCAATTGTCATAAGATTCTGTTTAAAGGAGAGCTTTTTACAATGGTGGATTATTTAAATATTACAGGTTGCTAATTCAAAGTAGTAGATAGGTTGCAGTGTGTGTTTATGGTGAGATAATTGTTACTTATTACATAATTTAGTATACATTTTAAAATAGGAACAATGATAAAAATAATATTGAATTTTTGTATGTATAATGGTTGTGTACCAGGAGAAATGAAATTGTGCATATTGTTATTCAACATCTGTAATACTAAGAGAGTTATTAGGATTTTGTTTTTTTAAAGTTATTAAATTTGCGTAAATTATGCTAAGATCTGTCACATCTTTATTTTTGTTAAGTGTATTTGTTTGAGTATATATCTGTCATTTCGAGAAAGATTCTTTTTTTAGTATTTTTTTCTTGGTGTAATATTTTTGTAGATTCAAACGCAGGGATGTGTCCTGTATCGATATTATGTTCAGCCAATGCACAAGAACGCCTTCCTAGTCTACAATCACTTTTATGAGATGTAATCCTGCCCTTAAGGACCCTAGAGCTTTGACCTATATACAATTTTTCACATTCGGAACAAGGAATACTATATATTACAGCTGCCTTCTTCAAGGCTTCGTCTGTGTCTTTTACTTTTGAAAAAAGAGTGCCTATATTTTTTTGAAATTTTTGGGTTATCTTGATGAAAGGTTCGTATTTAAAAACTTTTGTGATTTTATTAGTTATTGATTGAATTGCAGGTACAGAGAAATAATATGTTGGTTGGTTGTTTGTTAAAAAGGCACTGATTTCAGGAGTACCAATCTGGATATTATTCCTTTGTAGGATGGGTGTAATAGATGTGTTAAAAATAAGTTTTTTTAATACACGTTCTGGATAAGAGTTCTCCAAAAGAATATTGTAAAGTAAATTCAGGTTTTTCTGTCTTAAAGTAGGGTGGCTGATTCTGACAATCCTTGATTTCAACCCCAACACAAGATTAATTTTCATCTTTTCTGTGTGATAAGAGATATAATTGATGTATCTACCTGAACTGGTGGGTTTTATGTACCAGTCAAGTATGATTTTGTTATCATTTGCTCTTATCAGTTTGGTGTCCACAAAAGGTACACTCATGGTGGTTTCATTTTCAATCGTGAATTGTATATTGGGATTGTGGTTGTTAAAGGTTTGTAGAACTAAGTCCATTCCATCAAACGGTACAGACAGAATCAGGTCATCTACATATTTTTTGATGAACGGTAAATCGAAAGGTAATTTTGGAATGCAATCATCCAGTAAGTCATCCATAACATATTGAGCAACTATCGGGGAAATAGTAGCTCCCATGGGGGTACCTAATATTTGAAATCAAGGATTGTCAGAATCAGCTACCCTACTTTAAGACAGAAAAACCTGAATTTACTTTACAATATTCTTTTGGAGAAATCTTATCCAGAACGTCTATTAAAAAAACTTATTTTTAACACATCTATTACACCCATCCTACAAAGGAATAATATCCAGATTGGTACTCCTGAAATCAGTGCCTTTTTAACAAACAACCAACCAACATATTATTTCTCTGTACCTGCAATTCAATCAATAACTAATAAAATCACAAAAGTTTTTAAATACGAACCTTTCATCAAGATAACCCAAAAATTTCAAAAAAAATATAGGCACTCTTTTTTCAAAAGTAAAAGACACAGACGACGCCTTGAAGAAGGCAGCTGTAGTATATAGTATTCCTTGTTCCGAATGTGAAAAATTGTATATAGGTCAAAGCTCTAGGGTCCTTAAAGACAGGATTACATCTCATAAAAGTGATTGTAGACTAGGAAGGCGTTCTTGTGCATTGGCTGAACATAATATCGATACAGGACACATCCCTGCGTTTGAATACAAAAATATTACACCAAGAAAAAAATACTAAAAAAAGAATCTTTCTCGAAATGACAGAGATATATACTCAAACAAATACACTTAACAAAAATAAAGATGTGACAGATCTTAGCATAACTTACGCAAATTTAATAACTTTAAAAAAACAAAATCCTAATAACTCTCTTAGTATTACAGATGTTGAATAACAATATGCACAATTTCATTTCTCCTGGTACACAACCATTATACATATAAAAATTCAATATTATTTTTATCCTTTTTCCTATTTTAAAATGTATACTAAATTATGTAATAAGTAACAATTATCTCACCATAAACACACACTGCAACCTATCTACTACTTTGAATTAGCAACCTGTAATATTTAAATAATCCACCATTGTAAAAAACTCTCCTTCTCAACAGAATCTTATGACAATTGACAATTGTCACTTTGAAGTTTTCAACAAGATTTTATAGTATCATTGCACAATTTAGTCAATAATTCCTGCATTAAGATTACTGTGAAGATGAGTTGCTTTTTTTCATTTTATTGAAACTCACTTACACCCAGGTAATAATAAGTAATAATGTTATTAGATATAATATATGTAGCTTTGAAAAAGGAATAAATGCTTCCGAAAGCTTAGCGTAGTAAATAACAGTTCTTCTTATTCATTGAGCCCTAATACCTCTGGCTGTTACCCCAAAATATACTCTTGTTTATCAACTAGTCAGCCAAGACTACCCACCGCTTCTATATATATATATATATATATATATATATATATATATATATATATATATATATATATATATATATATATATATTGAGTTTGTTTTTCTTTTTTCTTGGACTTTTCTGGTATGGTTCTGGAAGGTTGCGCAATGGGAGCCTCAATTTCCAGCGTAATCGCACAACTCGTAATGGAGGACCTTGAGGAAAACATACTCAACAAAATAAACTACCAAATCCCTTTCTTCTTTAGGTACGTTGATGACTGCATCGCAACAGTATCTAAAGACAAAACTCAAGACATATTGGATCAATTTAACAGTTACCATAACAAACTTCAATTTACAATAGAATTAGAAAAACACAATAAAATCAGCTTTTTAGATCTAACCTTACACCATATTGTTACGGTTTGTTTTGTCATACGAAATTAAAGTATTATTATTATAGCAGTTGCAACAATTAGTTGAGTTTTAAGACTTCGACCTACCTTTTTGAATATATTCCCTTATTCCTTGAACGTTTTATTTTGATTTGTTTTCCATTTAGTCAAAATCTTTCCTAACCTCGAATTTAATTTTTACAAATTTTCCGTCACTAGTCTGTCTTGGATCCAGCCTTGTTTTTCCTCTTTCTGTATAGTTAATCCCTGAGGAAATATGTCTGAATTTGGCCCTAAAAACTATAGTTGCCAATAAATATAAATTAGAATTTGTTTACAATGACAAACGTGAAACGTCATTTTTGACATTTGAATCGGCCGTAATTATTTTCTGTCGAGCCTGTTGCATACATCTTAGTTTTCTGTCCTGAGCCGCCCTCTGTGACTGTTGTTGGAAAACGTCGAAGCCAGGAACGATGGAATCTGCGTTCTGAGTTCTAGGTCCCTTGATTTTAAAGGGTTCTAATGTTGATCCACGCCTACATGTATTCCTGGTTGACGAAAATCATAAGTTGTTTCCAACGATTGTACAAAGTATAATGAATTGTACAAACTATTAATGAATGTCGGTTTATGGATACGGAAAAATGTATTTGTTGGTTGGTATATTTCCGTTGTTCATTGGTTAAGTTAATTTTTACTGGCAGAATATTATGCCAATGGGGTGGAAGGGAATACCATCGAATCAAAGCTTTCAGAACTGTACATAATTGGGTACCAAAGTGTACCTCGAAACAACCCTGTGACGTCACTTGTGCAAGAAAATCGATATTGGAATTTTTGGCAAGGATTGGGTGTGGCACCGGAGCAGAGGTTCATTTTCAGAAACTGATCGCGTCGTCGACAGTATCGCCATTCTAAAAGTCTTTTGGAAAGACACCAAAAAATTTGGATCTGTGAATGCGGTACAATTAACTTCTTCTACCTTGTTTTGTTATTTGCCCTTTCGGCGTTACGTTGTTGGTCCAGTGAGGCCGTTTTAGTTGATTTTGTAGAAGAAATTCGACATCTCTTCGTCGGTTTTTACGACGACAGCGGACATGTTAATTTAGACCCGACACGAAAATTGCAGGTAAGGTCCTTTTGCCACTATTAAACCCTTAAAAAACACAGAATTCCGCGATTAAACTGCTATTTTAATTATTTTTCGTTGATTTCCTTTTGATTCTATTTTTTTTTTGACTTCCACGTTTTTAATTAGTTTTTCTGTAATTAAAGATTTTCTAAATACGAGTAGATCGCTACATTTCGTGGTAAGAAAAATCTGTAAATTATGTACAGATGGGTTTTTTTTATTAAGAATTGAATGGGTTGATATTTGCCCTTCACGTAGGTCAAATTCTTGCGAGTTTTTTTTAATACGGGTTTTTTTTTGTCAGCTATTCAAGCTTGATTTACTTTGGTCTTTGATAATGTTGGTTAAGACACGGTACAGGGTGACCCAAGGTTAAATTTTATTTTGTTATTTTGCAAGCAAAACCATCGTGAGCTGGTTATTGGTGTATATCCGTGAATTTGAAGTTAATGATTTTTTTTTATCAACTAATTATGTTAATAATCAATATAAGTTAAAAATCAATAATAGCCAGGTTGTTCAAATTAATATTTTGTGTTTTGGAATATCAGCTGATAGCGTTAGAGACCGGCAATTTAAATGTTTTATATTTTGGCTGTCAGTGGATCTGTACTTTAGTAATTTGAGCAAATGTTAAAAATTTCTGACAGTCAGTAGTAGTAATTTTCACATTTATCAGATTTTTTTTTGGTGTTAACTAGCTTTTAATTAATATTGGGTATGACATTGACAAGGCTGATTCTTAATTATGATATTTGGTTGCAAAATTTCAGGGTGGGTGAAGGATAGTACCGTTAACTACTCACGGTGGCATTTGTTGATTCTTGGGTTACGCTTACAGATACTGTATGGTTATTTTATATTCATAAATATTAAGCTACGTTATCATATTTTGATGTATGTGTTTAGTAGTAGTAATGTGGAAATTATCTTTCTCTTTTGACTGATTGTATTTAACCTTCCAAATTTTATAACATTGTATTTTGCGGCTATAACTTTTCATTGGTGTAATTTGAGTGATTACCTAACTATTTTGGTTATTTTGTTACCAGTGTATAATATAATTGTTTAATGTTTTTGTATCTGTATTACTTGTGCAAATATAATTAGTTTGTAATAAATATTTGGCTGTGTACAGTAGCGCACAAAGGCTATGCCTATGTAAATTTTATCTCAACTTTGTTTTGTTAATTAATTGGCTTTGATATTGCCTGTTTATTTTTTTTTTGTTGACTTGATGTCTCTATTTAATTCAAAATATTTCCTTCGGTTTTACTTTCGTGATACCAATGAATAATTGTTTAAGGCCTTCAGCCACTTAAAGTTTTTTTTTGTGATATAAATTTAATATTTCGTCGACATTATATTTGCATAGTACCTGAATTTTACCTTGCCTTGACGCATACATTTTCTTTTATCAGGGTCTTTTTACTGGGAGACGACCCCACCACGTCTTTTCTTTCTGCTGGGATACAGCAATCTTTCCGCTTACTGAAAGACATACACCTACAGTCTTTCCTTTTGGCTGGAAGGCAGCAATCTTTTACTGGGGGAACACCGCTACCCCGCAACTTCTTTTGGGCTGGGAGACATCTCCAGTCCTTCATCGTGCTGAGTCAGTTAAGCTGTCTAGGACACGTCAGCATTGACCTAAGACACCATCATCAGGGGACGAACCCCTTCAGGCAACCTTTTATTTTTTTTTATTATAATCAGTATCACCTGTTACACGATAACCACTTGTTTCAATTTCGGCTCTAACCATGGTTAGCAATCTTTGCTTTTAAAACGGCTTAGTACTTTTCTTTATTTTATTTCCCCCTTCAGGGTTTACTACAAATTGTTATAATAATAGTATAATAATAATAATCCCTAATAATTTTATTGTATCAAATTTCACAAATTGACAGAATACACCGATGTGACATTCAAAATTTTTCTCTAACGAATCTGTAATATATTAGTAAATTTGTTTTTAAGGGTAGTGTTTTATTTGCCTCACCAGACAGCGCAGTTTCTTGGATCTTTTTTTTTTTTTTTTGGATGATATGGGAACTATATGTGAGTGAGTGAGCTGATAGCGAGATCCCAATACTATCTAGGAGGGTTTCTGTTTTTCACTCGGCATCAAAAACAGTGGCGCCCCCAAACCCCCCCTATCTCCGGCATTGGAGCTAGGGCAATTTTTTTGGCACGCATGCGCAAGCCTCTCGCCTTCAACTCAACTCTTTGCGTGAGTTAATTTTGGAACTTCTCAATATTTTTATTTTCTTAAATTTTTACCGAACTTTGAATTTTTAATTATGAATGGTAAGTAGAAGTAAAATTCTTCTTCTGTGCGGAAAAGAGCGTGGCAATATAAACAAACATATAAAAACAGAATGGTACACAAAAGAAACATGGTCCTCCAGATACGTAAATTTCAACTCTCAGCACCCAATCTCTCAAAAAAAATCAGTAATCATTGGTCTTGCGGACCGCGCAATAAAACTATCCAGTCCCGAATATCGAGAATATGCCATCAAAAAAGCTAAAGAAGCACTTAAGCTCAACAGCTACCCCGAAAAATTAGTAAACAATATATTTAAAAGAAGAATACACATGTTTTATAACAAGACCCAACCAAAAAATGACTCAAAAAATAAAAACTTTCTTTCACTACCATACGTCCCGGGGTTATCGGAAAAAATAAAAAAAACCATTAGTGAACATAACATTACAGTCGCTCATAAAGGACACAACCTTTAAAAAAAAACAACTTTAGCACCCTAAAATCTAAAACTCCTAAACACAAAAAAAGTCACGTGGTCTATCAAATACTTGATTCATTTTCAATTTCTTTAAATTTCCCGCTCTATTAACGACAACTCATTAGCTGAGGTCGGCTATTAGGAACAGAGTTGGAGTGGATAAGGAATGGATTTTCGTCACGTGATTTTAGAGTAGAAAGTGTAAAGTAATAATACCCGAACTACTGGATCAGGAAGAGTCCGACTTCGCAGTCAGCTGATTTTGTACCCAACGACCCAAAATTAGGGTATGTGCAAAATTTCATCAACAAATTCGGTGGTTCCATTAATCCAAATAATTACAATGATAAATTCAAATTTCAAAATAATCACTCTTATACATACATGATACGTAAATTTTAGTTTTTCTTCATACTTTTGTATTTTTTAATCAAATACTGGCTAAGAAAGTTTTAAATATTTATTTTTCGGAAAAATATTGGAAAGTAAATAAATCCGGGTTAACCCAGTTTTCCGCTATCCGAGCTAAGTCAAGCCCACGTTAGCTCGGATAATCGGGGTTCTACTGTACTTTAAACACTCAAAACAATAAACGTTTTTTGTAAGTGCTTTGAAAATGCTTATAAACACCCCATTCTGACTGTTTTATTTTATTTATTAATTGCAGAGATTTTTTTCAGGAATCGTATAAAGCTTTTATACATTTATTGTTGACCATACTTTTTTTCTATAACTATTATTAATGGCTATTAGATGGTAGTTTTTCCACCATTTTTTCGAAAATCTCATTAAATCTGTCTAGTCTACTCATTTTTTCTTGTGTCTCCTTTCAGTTTCTGATTCTTTTTGTTTTCTTTTTGTTTGAAAATGAGCTTTCACATTTGGTTGTAGAAGGGAGTTCATTTTCATTTCTTTCTTTTTGTGTATTTTGTGCCTCGGTTTCACCACCTTCAAATAAAATTTTTATTTCATCCTTGATAAAATGCTCGAATATCCAGCGTGTCCTGTGAAGTTTTTACCAATCCGACTTTTGTATTTTTTTTTTAAATGTTTCTTTACTAAAAATGTTTACTTCTCGTGTTCGGGGAAAGAATTAGAATTTTTGATGTATTGAAAAACAAAGTACTCTTTCAGTAAAACAAATTAATATATTTAAGTATATATTTAGTTTTATCTACATTAAAGGTGCTAAGTGCTAAATGATATTAATTGCTGCTTAAAATTTAGGAAAAAAACTTTCTTGAGAAGGAAAATATCACAAGTTTCCCATTTAGTAAGAACTTCTCAAGAATGACTGTGGAAACATAATAGAGTAACTATGGAAAATGATTATACAGGGTGTAACATAAAGGTTGGGAATTTTAACAGAGAACTTCTTAGTAAAAAATATTTTTTTAAACTATAAAGTTACAGGGTGTTAAAAATTAAATATTTTTATTGATTTTCTTCTTAATCTTAGCTTTTTTTAAAGCCCATTCAAATTTTATACATTATGCTGTGTGTCTAAAGGCGGCTACAGACGGCATGGCAAGCCGTGACCAGCGTTTCAACCAGCGTTTGTAGAGACATTGGTCTTTGCTTGATATTCGCGCAACGACAACCGTACACACGACATGTTTTATCTTTGCCAGTGTTTTCGAGGCAAGTGAAAGCGAATCTCTACAAGTGTACAAGACAGACAAAATGGAGTCCGATGATGAAGTGATAGCAGCGTCTGCTCTACTTTTATGTTCAGCTGCATTATTTTTATCAAAAACTATTAAAAAAAGAAAAAAACGCAGGTGGTGGAGTAATTCGCTTTATCTAACTAGGACAACGTAGGTTAACTAAATAATATTTAAATGAGCATTCACACTACAAATAATTTTTTAGGTACAATGGAAGTGATTTACTTGGCGATTTGAGAAAGGAGGCATCTCTAAAGTTCATTAATATCTGCAGAATGTCTGCAAGTGATTTTGAATACGTGTGTACGGCGATCAAGCCCACTGGCGAGCTTCAACAAGTCCCTTTGATGTGTGTCGAAATTACCGCTTACTAGGCGAACCCTGGCCAGCGCCAACGTTGGCTTTGCTTTGCCATATGTTTTGCATCCACACGATGCGCCAACATTGGAACGAGCGGGCATTGGCCAAGGCTTGCCATGCCGTCGGTAGCCGCCTTTAAATATCTCAGTTATCATGAAATAATGTACAGGGTGTTGCTTTTTGTGAGGTACTGTGCCCCAAATTTTTGTACTGTCACCATTTTTGGCAAAATGAGTGTTTTATAATAAAGTAACAATGATACATTCATGATAATGCATTTATTGTTTTCATCTGTTACAACAAAACAGGTTTCTTGGTTTATCTCCATTACATTAATTTAATTACATAAACGATTACAACAAACCTAACCACAACCATAATTTTGACAATGTATTACTTTCTGCTCAAGCTCACTCTACGAATCCTGCCTTCTCAGGATGGAACTTTTGGAGTGAGCTCGATTTACGCCACTCCTTAATAGTCGAACGCAAACTGAGTCACTCTATTTGCACTATACCCGAACCATGCACTATACCCGAACGCCTGGAGTTCGTACGGAGTGCACGGAGTGAACCGAGCTTGATTGACGAAACCAGCTATTGTAATGCATTTTTTGTATGTTTTGGATGCACCAACTTTTAGTAAGAATACAATTTTCTAAGAAATCAGTAATAAAAAAGGTTTAAACTATTTGACCTATTGATTTGATATGTACGTACTCGTAAATACATGCACGTAATGAACGTACCTACATCTATTAATTCATCTACATACTAGCGTCTGCATAGGGCTTTACTCCTAATGTAGAAATGTAATCCCTGAATAACAGGCATTACATTTTCAACATAACCGCCCGTAACTTTATGAGTAGGTCATCATTCCCAGGAGATAGCAGGGAGAATTTGACATTTTTTCAGTCATTTTGAATGCTACAATATTAACAATCTAGTGACTACAAACAGTAGGATAAAGAGCAGTTAATATCATGTCATCGACTGCCAAGAGTAAGGCTATTTATTTATCTATAAAAAAAGAATAAAATGAAAACATGGTTTTCCTGAAATAATAATAATTTACTATTTCATCTTTCTACACTTTTTACATATAACTAAGGGCTGTTTGACACTGCAATATCTTTTACCATAAATTAAAGCAAAAATTCATATACAAAGCAAAATTTAACGTGACATGCCCCAACTAGCAAAATAGACCTCCCAAAGGAGAAAAGTATTATATAGGTGTCCGTTAGTGCTATTTAAAGAAGAAGTCAATTCTATAATGCCCAGAGTTAAAACCATTTTAGCAAACGAACCAAATTAGCCCATAATATAGTTGTAAGAATATACAACCAATATTACAGTAAAACCGGCAATCTCCAAAGCTCTTTACGGCGAAATCTTCTGTAAGCTAGACTGGGACAACAAAGGTCTATGCATAGACGGAGAACACCTCAACCACCTAATATTCGCTGATAACATTGTACTGATCGCCAAGAATCCTGATGAACTTAACAGCAAATTAAGGAACTAAATACAGCATGCAATAAGGTCTGAAGATGAACCTAGCCACAACCAAGATAATGTACAACGAACTGGTAGACAAACAAGACATACAAGTAAACAACACCACATTGGAAGTAGTAGAAGAGTACATATACCTGGACCAACTAATACACATCTCGGGATCTCAACTACCAGAAATCAACAGAAGAATAAAACTTACATGGAGAGCATTCAGTAGAAACGCAATTATATTCAAATCTGGAATGCCACTCAACCTAAAGAAGCGAATACTACCAGTCATGACATTGACATACGGATGTGAAACCTTGCAGCGTTCTGGGGTTAAATTGATAAATTTAACTACCCAGAAGTGCTACAAGTGCGCGGCAGCTTTTCGCCAGGAGCATTTATGGGCCGTAGGTTTTTTAATTTTCCCTTTTCCTCTTCTTTGTTTAGGTTTTCCAAGGCACTAGGGCGCCACTGAGTTTTTGTTAAAGAAAAATACCCTTACAGCTTAATAAACTCAGAACTTAAGCTGATATTTGATTTTTAAAAAAATGTTATAAAATTCTTTGCATGTATTTTAGCAGGCAATAAAACAAACCATTCCCCAAAATAAAATATATTTATTCTTATTTAAGAAAAACTTGTCGACAGCTAAAAGGATTTGGTAAAAAAATATGTTACCTATTTGAACATATGGGTAGTAGATACTTAAATTAAATTACAGTATGAAAGGTTATCAAATATTTTCAGTGCCATTTTGGCAAGTACAGTTTAGTAAATATTAAATATACACCCTGCTACAAACAGCCCAATAAAATAGATAAGGTAAATCATCAGGTAACGCAACGAGGGTAGATACCAAAAAAAATCATGATTCTTTTCGCTACGCCCTAAAGAAAATGATACAAAACTTACCAAAACAGTTTTATACACACTATTAAGTCAATATTCACTTGATAAGCCGCATGGTACCAAAAAAAATATATACAATTTTATATTCATCAGTAATCAAAAAACATAATACGGCAGATTGAAAATAGGGGTTATTACGTAATAATATTACCTTTAAATACTTATTTTTACAAAATTTACATTAGTCCACAGGAGACTTTATACGGCGGGGCTTTAAATAAAAGGGATTATGTAATAATAATAAATTCATAAATTAACATTTTATATATGTAATTATAACCAAAAATCGGCGTACAGGCCTTACCCAGAGACAAAATTGAGTACAATCCACCGTAGCACGCGGAACTGAGTGCTTAGGGTGACTATCCTGACGGAGGAGGAAAGCTCTGAAAAGCTACCTTTCTAGACGTGGATCGGCATGGTCCCAAGGTTGTATCGAGGTGATGCGGCTGGACCACCTGGAGTAAGTACCCCTTCAGACTCTATGGTGTTGACGATAGAAACTCATGAGAAAGCGTGGTGGAAAGCCACATACATAGGGTTGCATCCATCTCGGGACATCTCTTCGCAAGGAGTAGCGGGAAAAACAGGTACGGGGAATTGCATCTGTCTCACAACATTTCTTTAAAAGGAGGGGCAGAAAACCATGGACCGGGGGTTGCATCCACCATGAAACATCCTTTCAACTGTCGAAAATTATTCCTTTACCCGGAAAAAACCCTGTAATACAACAGTACAAATCACTCTAAGAAATTCGGGGAGAATAAAAGCTTTGCTTACCTCATCCCCATTGGAGGGTTACCAAAATGAATAAACGACCATCGGCCACATTGTGACTTTTGCCACAATCACAAACTATACTAACTTCAATCTATAAAACGAGGGTTATAACTAACGGCCCTCTCTTGCCAAGACTGTTTCCGGAGGTTATAAGACTTGGCATAGCGTTTATACGCTTCGTGCAACCGTTTTCGAACTTCTTCGAAAATATCCGATAAATTTTTAACATCGCCGACGTACTCGTCGCGATCTCCGGCAGTAATCTCTATACCTTCGGTAGAAGTTATATCCCCGTAGTAACGACCAGAAATAGGTACATAACGACCGTAATTTAAAAACGTTGGTGAGTAACCAGTCAATTCGTGTTTGGCGGTATTAATGGCATGTCTAATTTTGGGTAATTCTTTATCCCAGTCTTTATGTTCTTCAATGTAACAACGGATTGCGGTTCCGACAGTTTTAATATTTCGCTCGACGAAATTACAGTGGGGAGAATATTTAGGGCTATACCAAATTTTTTGAACATTGTATTGCTGAGATAGCTTTTTAAACTCCGAACCGGCAAATTGTGAACCATTGTCACACAATATAAATTGAGGAACGCCTCTCTCAAGAAAAACTTCTTCTTCGATAAATTTTATTACACTCTTAGCTGTAGCTTGTCTAATCGGATGAAGGAGAGTATATTTAGTAAACCAGTCTCCCACGACGAGTAAATAAGCATTACCCTTGGAAGACCGGGAAAAAGGTCCCATTAAATCTACGGCAATAATTTGCCAAGGAAATTGTACGGATTTCTCAGCACCCATAAAACCCATACGCGGACTGTTACCTAATTTTTGCGAAGAACACACCCTACAAGCTTTAACATACCGCAAAATATCTTTTCTCATTCGCGGCCAATAATAATTATCTTGAACTCTACCTACAGTTTTAAAGAAACCAAAATGTCCAGAAGTAGGTGGATCATGACAAGAACTAACTATTTTATTACGCAAGTACTTGGGAACTAAAGTTTTCCACTCGTTTATATTAGTCTTTACTTTAGATCTAGACAAAATAAGTTTATAAATTATATTATTTTCTACCTTAAAATGAGGGTAAGAATCGGGGCTTTTAACTATTTTTTCTTTCAACGTAATATACCACGGATCTAGCTGTTCTAAGGAAACGTCTATTAAGGATACTTGTGGAATCCTGCTTAAAGCATCAGGGACTACATTAAAACGTCCTTTCCTATGAATTAAATCAAAATTGTACTGGCGCAATTTCATCGCCCATCGTGCAAGTCTTCCCGTAGGATTTTTTAGGTTGTTCAGATAAAGTAAAGAGTAATGATCGGTTATTACTGTAAACCTAACACCCTCTATCCATGGTCGAAAACGCTCTAAATTAAATAACAAGGCTAGACATTCCTTTTCGGTTACTGTATAATTACGCTCAGTTCTAGTAAGAGAACTACTCGCGTACGCGATAACCCGTTCTTCACCGTCTAAAATTTGGGTAAGCACACCGCCTAAACCCGTATCACTAGCGTCGCTTTGAACAGTAAAAGGCTTAGTAAAATCAGGTTGACATAAAACTGGAGCAGACACCAAGGCTTGCTTAATTCTCGTAAAAGCCTCCTCTGCTTCATTCGTCCACTTAATAGGCTATCTTTTTTTCTTACCACGTAATAAATCGTTAATAGGAGAAGTCAAAGTAGAAAAGTCTTTAATAAAACGACGGTACCACGAACATAGTCCAATAAATCGTTTAATTTCGGTACTATTCGTAGGACGCGGATAATTTATCATACTAGAAATTTTCTCAGGATCGGTACGTAACCCGTTTGCGCCTACAACATAACCAAGAAATTTAAGGGTAGTTTTAAAAAATTCACATTTCTCTATACTAATAGTCAAGTTTGCGTCTTTAAGACGATTCTTTACTTCTCTTAACAAAGATAAATGCTCTTCAAAAGTAGACCCTAACACTATTATATCGTCAAGATAGGTAAATATTTTAGGCTCGAAACGTGGCCCAAAAATTTGGTCAACTAAACGTTGCTGTACTTGCGCAGCATTACAAAGTCCAAACGGAACAACTTTAAATTGAAAAAGACCTCGACCGGTGACACTAAATGCGGTTTTTTCGCGTGACTTTTCGTCTAACGGTATTTGCCAGAACGCCTTGCGTAAATCTATAGTCGATATAAATTTTGCGTCCCTTAACATATTCAAAATACGGTCGATACTAGGCAAAGGGTAGGAATCGTGACGCGTCTGCGCGTTAAGCATGCGCCCATCATAGCACAGTCTATGAGAACCGTTTGATTTCTTCACAAGTAAAACCGGTGCACAATAAGGGCTATTTGAAGGTTCGACAACATCTTTTAACATCTCGTCTAGCTCCTTATTTAAAATTTCTGACATATAAGGTGACATAAGGTATTGTTTTTTCTTAAATGGCTTTGCGTCGCCAGTATCTATTGTCATAGAAATTTTATCTGTACGCCCCAACCGCGTTTCACTAGAAATTTCTTGAAAAGAATCGACATTTTTGAGCTGCTGCTCTTTGCTCTAACTCTAGTTCATCTAAAGTCACCAAATAAGTTAAATTAGTTTGATTCGTGCTTGATATGCTAGTTAAATTATTCTGAGTATTCCATGTATTATTTCTAAAGTCCAATAATAGTGAAAATTGGCGTGCAAAATCGCTACCGAAAATAAACCCATGGCGTATTGAAGGTACAACTAATGCCCTAACTACACGACATTCATCGCTAATCACCACTGGTAAATCAACCAGGCCTATCACTTTTTGCGGCGAGCCGTCTGCAACGGAAATATTTTTTACACTCGCTGGGTTTATTTTAATTTTAAACTAATCTAAAATGTTTTGACCGCTAGCACCGATAATTGACGACGTTGCGCCGGAATCGAAAAGAGCAATTACTTCGGTATCAAATATTTTTACTGAAATATAAGGTCTATTGTCAAAATTCTTTTTTCCAACATTGGAGAAATTTCATTCCTCACTACGGGAAATTTTAAGTTATTATAAAAGTTTTTAAAGAATTTTATGTATTTAGTTTGTTCAACAGTAGGGTAGCTTTTATTTTTAATTTTGGCCTTTTTATTTGCGACATAGTTTCGGCCATAACGTATGCCGCTACGATTTAGTTTTTTGAACACTTGGTACAACTTTTAATAGTAAAATTGGCAGCGCCACAAACAAAACAAAATTTATTTCTCTTGGCTTTGCAATTGGAGAAAACATGACCTAATTTATTACATTTCCAACATTTTACTTTACTGTTTCCTGAGGAGGAATTTTGTGTCGAAACGTGGCGTTCAAAAACACGAGACGGGAATTTTGAAATATTTTGTCTATTCCTATTGCCTGAATTATTATTATTATCCGTATTAATTTCACAGAGTTGAGAGGAGGAACGAGAAACAGAACAACGATTTTTATTTTTTATGTAATTAGCCTCCTCTAACCGTTTAACTAAATTTACCAATTCTTGAACGGAATCAATAGTACATAAAGCTAGCTGAGTAATATGTTCGGCTAAAAGGTTTTGTTTTAAAATTTTAACTTTAGTT
Source organism: Philopedon plagiatum (assembly GCA_963971165.1). Taxonomy (NCBI): domain Eukaryota; kingdom Metazoa; phylum Arthropoda; class Insecta; order Coleoptera; family Curculionidae; genus Philopedon; species Philopedon plagiatum. The sequence goes on along the minus strand of CAXARB010000063.1, from coordinate 56,197 downwards.
GTTTCACATGGGGTTCTGCTTAGTCTCGAAAAAAGATTTTCTAGCTGAGCTACAAAAATTATGACTGACTCATCTTTGCGTTGTTTGCGCGATTTTATTTGTTCCCAAATTTCGTCTTCTACACAAGGCGATAGAAAGTCTCGTTTTAATCTTTGTAGTAAATCGGGCCAATTTAAAACAGATCTCTATGCTACTCATCTTTGCGTTGTTTGCGCGATTTTATTTGTTCCCAAATTTCGTCTTCTACACACGGCGATAGAAAGTCTCGTTTTAATCTTTGTAGTAAATCGGGCCAATTTAAAACAGATCTCTATGCTACGGTACCAAACAAAAGCATCGCCCACAAACAATTCAACAGCCGATTTAAATAAATCGTCTTCAGAAACACCCCGCGCGTCCGCGACTTCAGTTATGCGTTCAATAAAATTATACACGGCTTTTGGATCCCCGTTAAATTTAACATTCCAATCTGAAAGTAAAATTTGTTTATTTTGACACGTTATTATAGGGGGTGGAACATTTACTATTGATGGTCTAGGAAAACTTTGGTTACTTGTGTTCGCGGTATCCGTAATAATTATTCTAGCATGTACATCTGCATCTAATTGAAGGCATGTTGCGTACGTTTCTTCTTTATAAAGTTTTACGTCTTCGATATCATCCCCTTCGGTAGGAATTTTAAGTCTAAGAACGCGGTTCGTAACATGAGCAATTCGTGATTTTATTCTAGCTAGAAGCGTATCTTCGGGATTGCCTTCGAAATCTAAGATAAGACCGGTCATATCGACAACCGTCGCGTTAATAGCATCGCGTTCTCTGTCAAAATCACTTATATAATTATCTAAATCAATTTTATCAGCTCCTTGGGCTTCTCTCTGCAAGAGTCTAGCTAAAATTTTAATTTTTTCGGAACGGTCTTTTTTACTTCTAACTCCACGAATATTCAATTCATAATCAATCTCAGGTAACAGAAGATGTCTAGGGGAAAATTGGTAATCCATTTCTATAAATATTTTCGGTACTATATTATTTGTATTCTAAATAAAATATTTCATAAATATCTTGTCAAAATCGCAAAGGAATGTATGTGTACCACAAAAAAAGGAATTTCAAACAGTATAAAAAGAGTAGGTAGAAATATCAAGAATTTTGTTATCATTCGTAGATAAGAATACGTTTGTTTATGCTACCAAACACATGCAACTTGAGAAAATAAAATTTACTTAAATGCCTGGAATTAAAAAATAGTTTAATATTAAAGAATTTTTAACGTTCTTAATTTGGAAAATGGAAAATTCGGAGCCTCACGTTACTGGGCGCTATTTAACTTGCAGCGTTCTGGGGTTAAATTGATAAATTTAACTACCCAGAAGTGCTACAAGTGCGCGGCAGCTTTTCGCCAGGAGCATTTATGGGCCGTAGGTTTTTTAATTTTCCCTTTTCCTCTTCTTTGTTTAGGTTTTCCAAGGCACTAGGGCGCCACTGAGTTTTTGTTAAAGAAAAATACCCTTACAGCTTAATAAACTCAGAACTTAAGCTGATATTTGATTTTTAAAAAAATGTTATAAAATTCTTTGCATGTATTTTAGCAGGCAATAAAACAAACCATTCCCCAAAATAAAATATATTTATTCTTATTTAAGAAAAGCTTGTCGACAGCTAAAAGGATTTGGTAAAAAAATATGTTACCTATTTGAACATATGGGTAGTAGATACTTAAATTAAATTACAGTATGAAAGGTTATCAAATATTTTCAGTGCCATTTTGGCAAGTACAGTTTAGTAAATATTAAATATACACCCTGCTACAAACAGCCCAATAAAATAGATAAGGTAAATCATCAGGTAACGCAACGAGGGTAGATACCAAAAAAAATCATGATTCTTTTCGCTACGCCCTAAAGAAAATGATACAAAACTTACCAAAACAGTTTTATACACACTATTAAGTCAATATTCACTTGATAAGCCGCATGGTACCAAAAAAAATATATACAATTTTATATTCATCAGTAATCAAAAAACATAATACGGCAGATTTAAAATAGGGGTTATTACGTAATAATATTACCTTTAAATACTTATTTTTACAAAATTTACATTAGTCCACAGGAGACTTTATACGGCGGGGCTTTAAATAAAAGGGATTATGTAATAATAATAAATTCATAAATTAACATTTTATATATGTAGTTATAACCAAAAATCGGCGTACAGGAATTACCCAGAGACAAAATTGAGTACAATCCACCGTAGCACGCGGAACTGAGTGCTTAGGGTGACTATCCTGACGGAGGAGGAAAGCTCTGAAAAGCTACCTTTCTAGACGTGGATTGGCATGGTCCCAAGGTTGTATCGAGGTGATGCTGCTGGACCACCTGGAGTAAGTACCCCTTCAGACTCTATGGTGTTGACGATAGAAACTCATGAGAAAGCGTGGTGGAAAGCCACATACATAGGGTTGCATCCATCTCGGGACATCTCTTCGCAAGGAGTAGCGGGAAAAACAGGTACGGGGAATTGCATCTGTCTCACAACATTTCTTTAAAAGGAGGGGCAGAAAACCATGGATACATTGCATACATTGCATTGCATCCACCATGAAACATCCTTTCAACTGTCGAAAATGATTCCTTTACCCGGAAAAAACCCTGTAATACAACAGTACAAATCACTCTAAGAAATTCGGGGAGAATAAAAGCTTTGCTTACCTCCTCCCCATTGGAGGGTTACCAGTAATGTCAAAATTTTCTACAAAATCATCTTCACCATCTTGTCGAGAAAACCAAATGCACTAAAAAGTAATTTCAAAAACAATGTAGCATTTGAAATGCTACAACCTGGATACTAAAAACAGACATAACAAGAAAACTCCAGGTAGCATAAAGGACTATGGAACGATGCATGCTAGAAATAACTAGGAGGGACCGTAAGAGAATAGAGTGGATAAGACAGACAACCCAGGCAATAGACGTCATCCACAGAATCAAGTCCCTAAAATGGCAATAGGCAGGACACTTGGCGAGAAGAACCGACAATAGATGGACCAAAAGAATTATACAATGGTACCCCAGAGGCGTGGAAAGACCAAAAATACGACCAAATTTGAGATGGGACCATGATATAAAGAAATTAGCAGGACTAACCTGGGCCCGCATAACCAACAATAGACAACAATGATTTAGATGTAGCAATTAATTGAGCCGGTCAGAGGAAAAGTGGTCTAACTGCATGGCGGTTTGCTTGTGCGTTATACCACTTTTCCTCTGAACGGCTCAACCTAGATCAATAGATCATATATATATATATATATATATATATATATATATATATATATATATATATATATATATATATATATATATATATATTGTAACAACCTTGGGTATTTGCTCAGTGGAGACGATCTATTGATCTAGGTTAACCTAAGATTTAAAGACTTCGTCAACGTAAATGGGTTTTCTTTTATTATTCCAAAATTGTATAAAATATAACGTCAAGCTCCTAAAAAAAATATATAATTTGTTGTCTTCAATATCCTCGACGAAGACTCCTCCGGAAAATGTCTATCACCGTGGACTCATCTTCTTCAGGGGATCCGCTTTCCTTAGGGCAATACTATGTTCTGATATTGGACAGCTATAACGAAAAGTAAATATGCTACACTACATCAATGAGAAGGGGTTTCTGGATATTCGTATAAATGGGCAGGTTAGAATGGGGCTCCGCTGTATCGGGGTACCACCAAAAATAAAAAGGGGGCCTCGCTACATAAGAGAATCACACCCGTGGCAGGTCAACCGTGTGTGATCTCAATAGCAGAGATTAAAATGGGGCTCCGCTGTTTTGGGGTACTACGCTCGTGACAGGACAACCGCGCGCAGACCCAACAGCAGTATAAAAATTAAAAGGGGGCCTCGCTATATAAGAGAATCACACCCGTGGCAGGTCAACCGTGTGTGATCTCAATAGCAGAGGTTAAAATGGGGCTCCGCTGTATCGGGGTACCACACCCGTGACAGGACAACCGCGTGTAGACCCAACAGCAAGATAAAAATTAAAAGGGGACCTCGCTATATAGGAGAATCACACCCGTGGCAGGCCAACCGTGTGTGATCTCAATAGAAGAGGCTAAAATGGGGCTCCGCTGTTTTGGGGTACTACGCTCGTGACAGGACAACCGCGCGCAGACCCAACAGCAGGATAAAAATTAAAAGGGGGCCTCGCTATATAAGAGAATCAGCCGTGGCAGGTCAACCGTGTGTGATCTCAATAGCAGAGGTTAAAATGGGGCTCCCTTGTTTTGGGGTACTACGCTCGTGGTAGGACAACCGCGCGTAGACCCAACAGCAGGGTAAAAATTAAAAAGGGGGCCTCGCTATATAGGAGAATCACACCCGTGGCAGGTCAACCGTGTGTGATCTCAATAGCAGAGGTTAAAATGGGACTCCGCTGTTTTGGGGTACTACGCTCGTGACAGGACAACCGCGCGCAGACCCAACAGCAAGATAAAAATTAAAAGGGGGGGCTCGCTATATAGGAGAATCACACCCGTGGCAGGTCAACCGTGTGTGATCTCAATAGCAGAGGTTAAAATGGGGCTCCGCTGTTTTGGGGTACTACGCTCGTGACAGGACAACCGCGCGCAGACCCAACAGCAGGATGAAAATTAAAAGGGGGGCCTCGCCATATAAGAGAATCACACCCGTGGCAGGTCAACCGTGTGTGATCTCAATAGCAGAGGTTAAAATGGGGCTCCGCTGTATCGGGGTACTACGCTCGTGGCAGGTCAACCGCGTGCAGACCCAAGAGCAGGACCAAAAATTAAAAGGGGGCCTCGCTATACAAGAGAATCACACCCGTGGCAGGTCAACCGTGTCTGATCTCAATAGCAGAGGTTAAAATGGGGCTCCGCTGTTTTGGGGTACTACGCTCGTGACAGGACAACCGCGCGCAGTCCCAACAGCAGGATGAAAATTAAAAGGGGGCCTCGCTATATAGGAGAATCACACCCGTGGCAGGTCAACCGTGTGTGATCTCAATAGCAGAGGTTAAAATGGGGCTCCGCTGTTTTGGGGTACTACGCTCGTGACAGGACAACAGCGCGCAGACCCAACAGCAGGACCAGCGACGAATTTATGGGATAAGAAAATCCTATTCATCAACTGTAGTAAATTTACAAAATTGTTTGCTTACCCTGTTAGGTTAAGAAGTCTTCAGTCTTCGAGATCTGGAGCCAGACTCCCTTTAAGGTTAGGAGTTCTTCACTCGTCGGGAGCTGGAGCCTGACTCTCTCCGCGTTCCGGACTGCCTTTTATAGTCGATGGTCGTCATGAGAATTGTTTCTTGTACCGAGTAGACAAAAGTACAATGTTCAAACAAAAACCTGTCAACCTTGTCAACCTCTCTGTGACAAGCAAAACTTTATACAAGAAAACCCAAAACTAACAAAAATCAAAAAATCTTTACATGGAACAACGTGAACGAAAAGAAGAGGAGATACTGCAAGCGAAAATTGAAAAATATCGTCACATTACGCCCGTTCCACTAGAAAAAAAAATTAAGAATTAATTTTTTTTATACACGTCAGTCCGTCAGATTTTATAGTAATCCAGCCGAAATTTTTAATTTTGAATCTGTAGCGTTTATTGGACGGCAAGTCTGGTGGTCGCAATTTAATCATCGGAATTGAAATTTTTAGTTCTGGTTTGTCGATGTCGTCATCATCTGAAATGTCCCCAAAAAGTCTTTGTATTGTCTGTTGTCTAGTATTGTCATGAGTTTTTGTTTTAGAAATGTTGTCGTTTGTTGTAAATGCTTCTTTTAGAAAATCAATTGGGGGCCCGAAAAGGTTTAGACACATGTCATCCAAAATCTTCTTATTTTCCAATTTTCTTCTTTTTCTCGGGGACTCTGGGAGGGGGCTCGTACTAATATTCAACCACCATTCCGGACTTCCTTGAACTGGGGCATCACCATACATTTCCTCTAGTTTTCTTTTGAATTCCATATTGGTGGACGAAACAGACATCCTATTAAATAGAAGAATAAATTGAAAGAAAAATTATGATGTGTATGCCCTTTTTATATCCTTAATATGGACATTCATAATTTCTTGGCCCTGATGACTTTTTAAATTATAAATATTAGGAGAAAGAACTTTAGATATGAGGAAAGGTCCAGAAAATTCAGGAGCTAATTTGGATGAAAATCCGTTTTCTCCAGAAGATAGATAGTGTTCTCGTTTCATAACACTATCACCAACGTTGAATTGTTCGTTTCTTCTGCGAAGGTTGTAATAATGACTTTGCTTATTAAAAGCTCGCTCTAGATTCAAATGAACTAAGTCAACAATTTCTTTCATTTTAGATAAACTAAATGCTCGATGTCTTATATCTTGTTGACTATTATGTCTAAGATCCATACTGGTCTGATATATTCCATTGGGTAATTCCAATTCTCTTCCAAAATTTAGAAAGGCGGGACTAAATTCCGTAGAATCGTGAACTACCGAATTTATAGCAAATATAAACTCTGGTATAAACTGATCCCATTTTCGATGATCCCTCTCGCAATACTGACTAATAATAGTTCGAATATCTTTATTTCTCCTTTCGACTGGATTTGCTTGAGGGGTATAAAGACTTGTTTTATGATGTCGTATGGATAACGAAGACAAAAATTTTGAAAATTCCTTGCTATCAAACTGTGTACCATTATCTGTAATTACTATTCTTGGACATCCAAAGTGCGACAGAATTCTGTCTCTAAAAATTTGACAAACCTTTTCTGCTGTAGCTTTCTTCAGTGGCTGTACCTCTGTCCATTTCGTAAAACGGTCTTGAAATACAATTACATAATTATTTCCCTTAATGGACCTTGGTAAAGGACCCACTAGGTCGGTACTGACTGTATCCCAGGGACCATTCGTTGGCGAAAAGGACATCTTTCCCGCAGTTTGCTGCTGAGAAGATTTATATCTTTGACATGTTAAACATGACCTGACGTAGTCTGCTACATTTCTGAACATTCCTGGCCAATAATATCTTTTGGCGATTCTTGATATTGTTTTTGCCATTCCCATATGTCTTGCAGTAGGTTCATCATGATTTTCTTTTAGTACTTGGTTTCTTAAATTTTCTGAAACACAAAGTTTCCAAGGATTTGATAATTCGGGTTCTGTGAAATCGGTTCTTTCGAAGAAATGTTTATATAACTTTCCATCAATAATTTTGAAATCGGGAAAGTTTTCTGGATTATCCTGAACTTCTTTCATTTTTTTAGTGTACCAGTTACACTTAACTTCTTCTGTTAAACAAATATTGATTGGCGACCTTGATAAAGTGTCAGCTAGTTTATTCAAAACACCTTTCTTGTATCTAATATCAAATGAATATTGTTGAAGATCCATGACCCATCTGGCCAATCTTCCACTCGGATTCTTTAAAGACTGCAACCATTTTAATGACTGATGATCGGTTTCGACTACAAAATTATACCCTTCCAAATATGGTCTCATTTTCTGAATTCCCCACACAATCGCAAGGCATTCTTTTTCCGTAACCGAATAATTCTTCTCCGGATTTGTTAGAGTTCGACTAGCACAAGCGATGATTCTGTCATGTCCTTCTTGATTCTGAAGAAGGGCTGCTCCAATGCCATCTTGACAGGCATCAGTTTGGAGTATAAACGGTAAATTAAAATCTGGACAAGCTAAAATAGGCGCTTTTATTAAAATTTCTTTTAATTTTTCGAAAGTTTCTTTTTGCTCTTCTTTTCATTCCCATCTTTTCTTCTTCTGTAATAGTTTAGTTAAAGGAGAAACCAATTTAGAATAATTTGGAATAAAACGTCTGTACCAAGATGTAACTCCGATGAATCGACGAACTTCACGGACATTCTTTGGTTCTTGCATGTTTTGAATAGCGCTCACTTTTTCAGGATCTGTACTAATACCTTCTTCTGATATGTAGTGGCCTAAATATTTTAAACTCTTTTGAAAGAATTTACATTTTTCTGAATTTATTCTTAATTTTGCGTCAGGCAATCTTCTAAAAACTTCCTTAACATTTTGTACATGTTCAGAAAAATTTCTTCCTAAGATAATTATATCGTCTAAATAAACAAAAGCTTTTGAATCTAATTCTGGACCAATGATAGAATCTAGCAATTGTTGAAAAGTTGCTCCAGCTGAATGTAAACCAAAAGGCATAACTTTAAATTGAAATAAACCTCGTTCTGGAACTGTAAACACCGTAATTGACTTACTGTCTTCAGAAAGTGGGACTTGCCAATAACCTTGCTTTAAAACCAAACTAGTAAAATATTTTGAACCCCGTAATTTGTCCACAATGGCGTGAATAAAAGGGAATGGATAAGCATCTTTTTGAGAAACGTCATTAATTTTACGAAAATCGATGCAAAACCTTGGTTTTCCATCCTTTTTCTTTACAATTACTACAGGTGAACTCCATGGACTATTTGAAGGTCCTATAATTCCATCTTCAAGCATTTTATTTACTTCTTCGTTTATGATTGCTTGCATCTCAGGATTTTGGGGCCGATATCTTTGCTTAATGGGTCTTTAATTAGTTAAATAAATTTTATGTCCCGTTAATGTCGTGGGACCTTGAACTTTTTCAAATTTTGGCAACTCTTCTTCTAGGAATTGTTGAAGTTTTTGTTCTTCATATGTTTCAGTGCATAGGTTTTCCAACATCTGTTCTTGACCCTTTACATCTTCGGAAAATTGTATCGTATAAGGTATGGTTGAATTCTGCAACCATATAATTTCCTTCGAGACCGGATCCAATAATATCTTTCTTTTGCTAAGAAAATCCACACCCAAAAGCATGGGAAAATTTAAACCAGGTAAACACCAAAAAATTTCCAAATCTGGTTCATTTTTTATTTTAAAAGGGATGGAAAATTCTTCAAAGATCCGTAAGATTTCGCCGTTGGCGACTCATAAAATTTTGGGATTCTCTTCTTTCAAAGTTTAGTTCTCGACATAATTTGGCGACATCTTCATTCATGAAAGACTTGCTTGATCCTGTATCAACGACTGCATTTAATAAAACATCGCCAACTGTTATGGGAACATAAATAAACATATTATTTTTAGATATATTTTCTTCTGAAACTGGACAAAGATTCACATTTGAAGAATTAATTTCTGGAACATGCAAGGTTAACTCAGAAGAAGGATAGTGAAACCTCGTGGAAAGTCTATCCTCATTTAGTTTTCCGCTACAGTATTCGTTTGAATAAAATTCCGTCTATCATTCGGATTTGTATCTTCATTTATCGGCATATGATTTCGTCGAAATGAGTTCTGGGTACCACCACCCTGATTTATATTATGTCGAAACTCATTCTCGTTATTTCTTATTGCTCGATTCCTTTGACAGTCACAATTTCTGGTTAAAACACCTAGACGGTGACAGTTGAAGCAGTGGATTCTTCTTGGAGGATCAGGAAAACGATTTTGACCTGGGTAATTGTTACCCGATGTCCTGGTATTATCGTCATTTCTTCTATATTAACATTCATATTTCTTCTATTAACTTGATTTTCTTCATTTTTAATTTTTTCGAAGTTTTCTGTTAATCTTAACAAATCTTGTGTACTTCTCACGTCCTCTTTTCTAATGTAATACTTGTATTCCGGTTTAAGATTTCTGTACATTATATTCAGTTTTCTTTCTTCCGAAAAAACACCATGACGTACAAATAGTGACTGAATTTCTAACACGTACTGTCAGCCAAATTCATTTTTCTTTTGTTTTCTGTTTAAGATTTCTTCTTCTACCTCTTCGAGATAATCCGATTTGAAAAAGAAAACTTGAAATCTTCTTCAAAGGTGTCCCAGCTATTCCAAGGATATTTACTCATTTCAAACCATTGATAACCTTGGTCGCGCAGAAGCTCTGGCATTGCACTCAGGACTATTTCGTCTGGAATCAAATATTCGCTTTTCAAAACCTTAAGCTTGTTTAGAAATATCGAAGCTTCTTCAAAACGCCTTCCATTAAAAAATATTCCCCATCTTCGAACGTGGTTTAACATATCTCTTTTCTTCTCTAATGGCGTGTTATTTATTACAACGTCATTTTGTTGATTTGATGGATTAGATAAACGTTTCTTGTAAGCATTGAAATATCTTTGACGAAGTTCCTCAATTGTTCCTTCATTATTTAATCCCCAGTTTCCCAAATCTTCAATCAAAATCGATCTGTTCAACTTGAAAATCCATGAAAAACGAGGATCTTCAACTTCTTCAGGTTCAACGTGGCTGGAACGTCGTCCTTTATTACGATTAGGCATGATAAAGTTAGAAGATAATAAAAATTTTCTCGATTAACTACCAGCAACTGTCGTTGCTGGTAGTTAGTTGCGATGGATGTGTGAGTCGGATTTCTCCAGTACACCCACGGTACATAATACTTAGACTTCGGTCTTCGTGGGTTATCAGAACATAAAAAAATAAGACCTAGCCTAGAGTACTGCTCCCACATCTGGGGAGCGGCATCACCTTCGACACTTAACATACTTGATTCTATCCAAAAGAGAGCGATTCGACTTATCAATGACCCAGCCCTCACGAGAAAACTCCCTTCTCTCGCTCATCGCCGCGCTGTAGGGGATTTAGCCCTTTTCTACCGCTACTTCCACGGATTTTGCTCTGAAGAACTGCCCGGTATTATTCCCCCCCTGAATGTCCCTAACAGAACAACCAGAGGCGCGTTGCGTATGCATCCCTTTACTGTCCAGCTACAAAAGCCTAGAACAGACCACTTCTCTCGCTCATTCATACCTAGGGTATCCAAATTATGGAACAAATTGCCTGCAGATGTTTTCCCTTCCCGTCCCAACCTCCAACCTCCAATCCTTCAAATCCCGTGTCAATAAACTACATTTCCCTTCTCTTCAGATACCACGGTACGTTAGTACTTAGGCTTGAAGTCTACGTGGGATGTCTTAGATAAAAAAAAAAAGTTAGACGTTGCAGCGAAGTTGAAGCGGCACAAATTGTAACACTACATAACGAAGGATATAAACAAAATGAGATTGCGCGACGTCTTAGGAGAGGTCAATCTACAGTATCGAATATTTGAAGAAGGTATCAAGAGATTGGAAATTTCAAACGAAGACCCGGTCAAGGGCGCAAAAGGTGTACAACAGCAATTGATGACCGTTTCTTGATACTTAGTTCTACTCGAAATCGCACATTGACGTCCACGCATCTCAAAAATGAGCTACTAAATGTAAGACAATGCAATGTTAGTTCGAGAACGGTCAGACGAAGATTAAAAGAAGTAGGTTTAAAGCCAATGCGCCCTGCTAAAGTTCCTCGTCTTCTCAAAAACCACAAAACTCGTCGATTGGAATTTGCCAGAACGCATGTTCCGTGGAATCACGAGCACTGGAAAAATATTCTGTTTACGGATGAGACTAGAATTCAATTATGGAAGCCAGATGGACGAAACCGCGTATATAGAAGAGTTGGGGAACGATGCGCCAACTGCAATCTCATACATAGCGTTAGCTTTGGAGGTGGTGGCATAATGCTTTGGGGAGGTATTAGTTGGGAGGGACGTACCGAACTTGTGGAAGTGATTGGGCGAATGACTGCGGATAGTTATATCGAGAACATCCTTCAGGACCATGTTTTGCCATATGTCGGCCATATTGGCTATGAAAGATTCGTATTAATGCACGATAACGCCCGACCACATGCCGCTGGCAGAGTGACTAATTACCTCGATTCAGTCCATATTCAAACTTTGGATTGGCCGCCCTATAGCCCAGACTTAAATCCGATAGAGCACATGTGGGATGAGCTAAAACGCCGCATAAGGAAAAGAAATTCCGTTCCAAGTACAATAGAAGAACTTCGGTTTGCAGCAAAATATGAATGGAACGCAATTCCTCAAGAATACATTCAAACTCTACTTAGTAGCATGCCGAGAAGGATTCATGCAGTCATTGGAGCTCGAGGAGGGAATACTAGTTACTATGTTATTATTTTAATTAAAACACTAAGATTTCGCCATCACAGTAGCAGTTAAGTTACTCTAAATATCCTTAATTTTTGTAACATTTAGCCTTTAATTTTTTTTTTCACAATTTTCTACTCATAAAATTCTAATAATGTTCACTTAAAATTTGTAAAATAAATTGTTCTTACTAGTACAAAGTGTTTAAATGGTTTGATTCATCAGAATTCATTGTTCCAAAAAGAAATTATGAAAATTTTAAAATATTCGATAATTTTGCCCATGAGTATATATATATATATATATATATATATATATATATATATATATATATATATATATATATATATATATATATACTCATGGGCAAAATTATCGAATATTTTAAAATTTTCATAATTTCTTTTTGGAACAATGAATTCTGATGAATCAAACCATTTAAACACTTTGTACTAGTAAGAACAATTTATTTTACAAATTTTAAGTGAACATTATTAGAATTTTATGAGTAGAAAATTGTGAAAAAAAAAATTAAAGGCTAAATGTTACAAAAATTAAGGATATTTAGAGTAACTTAACTGCTACTGTGATGGCGAAATCTTAGTGTTTTAATTAAAATAATAACATATTATATATAACATATATATATATATATATATATATATATATATATATATATATATATATATGTTATATGCCGTTCCTACACGTGTCATAATTGACTTTCTCCACAACCATTAAAGAAAGTAGAAATTCCGAAATCATTTTTAATAATAGAACATATACATTCTTACTCTTGAGTTAGAATATTTATTCTGAAACACTTACTTCTTATGTGTTTCGCATGTATTTTCATACCATAACAAGGTACGGTATGATTATTCTGAAATCGAACCAAACGACATAGATTTCCGTGGATTTCAAAATTGTCAGTGACAGATGCAAATGGTGGCGGCGCATAATTTTTGTCAGAAAAGCTTCAATTTAAATGAAATAATGAGTGAAAATTCGAATGAATCAGATATATAGAATTTGACAGTACTCCACCTGAAATAACAAATTATGCAAATAATATAAGAGAAAAATTTAATTGTTTTTGATTCATACTTTCTGGTCGTGGAGAAAATATAGTCTCTTACTCAGTTAGAATGAAAAAACTCGATACGAGTGGAAAATTCCGAACGCGAGCGCTAGCGAGCGTGAGGAACCACGAGTATCGAGTTTTTCCATTCATTAACATAACCTTGTTACAGAATATACTAGTCAGTCACACGTTATTGAACGGTGAAAATTGCAACACTTCTAGAAATGCAACATAATCAGTTTCTTTGTTTCGTAGGTTATTAACTTATTATTATTAATTACGCTTACCAAGTTACTGATTCAGCATTAAAGTTAATATAAAATCCCATAATAATTATTATTGTAAAAGACACATAATTTTATAGACCGTTATTATGTCAGTTTGAATTTTGACATTGTGTTTTGTTTTATTATTGAAAAAGCTGTTGTGTAAAATAAAAGTTTTTAAAAAGTGAATTCTGAATTTTGAGTTATAACATATATATAATTAATATCATTCCATCATTCCAGAAATCTTAGCACAATCTTATTTCCACATTTTCTGAACTGAGAAACTTTTATGCCCATGAGAACGACCAATCATAACTTTTAACTTTGTGGACAACTGGGAAATCAGATCAGTCATTCCTTTACACTTTGTTCTTGCTAATACAAATCGTAGTTTAAAGTTTGTCGTGACTTTTATAGCAGCAACTCTCTTAATTATTAAAAATTCCATTTACCTAGTTGAACTTGTTGGTGAACAAAATCAAAAATATTTTAGCTATTATTATAAGGAAATAAAGATTTCAGTTTCTTAATGACGATGGCATGCTGTTTTACAGAATAAAAATGAGATCAGTTATCTCAGCAGAAACCGATTATAGGATTTAATACCTAACTATCATAAGCTATGTACAGTAAAATAAAATTTAGGTGGTAAAAGATATTTACCCGCAGCAATGACAAATTTAACTGAAACTAACTGTAGTTAAAAAATTGGAGCTTTCGTACATAACCTTACATTATATAGTTTATAGTTTATCCGAGATTGTTATTAGCTGATTTCAAATCACTTCTAACCCAATTCGATACATATTTGTACTAATTAACGCGTCTCAGAGAAAAACGGTCTTTATCTTAATTTTCCATGTCTGTTCAAAAATGTCAACTATCGGTTTAACCGAAACTAATAAATTTTGAATTTTTGGTCAATACCTTCTATCCGAAAATCCGGAAGTCTGGAGATGATATATATATATATATATATATATATATATATATATATATATATATATATATATATATATATATATATATATATATATATATATATATATATATATATATATTCAATTTTCGCTTGCAGTATCTCCTCTTCTTTTCGTTCACGTTGTTCCATGTAAAGATTTTTTGATTTTTGTTAGTTTTGGGTTTGCTTGTATAAAGTTTTGCTTGTCACAGAGAGGTTGACAAGGTTGACAGGTTTTTGTTTGAACATTGTACTTTTGTCTACTCGGTACAATAAACAATTCTCATGACAACCATCGACTATAAAAGGCAGTCCGGAACGCGGAGAGAGTCAGGCTCCAGCTCCCGACGAGTGAAGAACTCCTAACCTTAAAGGGAGTCTGGCTCCAGATCTCGAAGACTGAAGACTTCTTAACCTAAAAGGGTAAGCAAACAATTTTGTAAATTTACTCCAGTTGATGAATAGTATTTTATTATCCCATAAATTCGTCGCTGGTTCTGCTGTTGGGTCTGCGCGCGGTTGTCCTGTCACGAGCGTAGTACCCCAAAACAGCGGAGCCCCATTTTAACCTCTGCTATTGAGCTCACACACGGTTGACCTGCCACGGGTATGATTCTCCTATATAGCGAGGCCCCCCTTTTAATTTTCATCCTGCTGTTGGGTCTGCGCGCGGTTGTCCTGTCACGAGCGTAGTACCCCGATACAGCGGAGCCCCATTTTAACCTCTGCTATTGAGATCACACACGGTTGACCTGCCACGGGTGTGATTCTCCTATATAGCGAGGCCCCCCTTTTAATTTTTATCTTGCTGTTGGGTCTGCGCGCGGTTGTCCTGTCACGAGCGTAGTACCCCAAAACAGCGGAGCCCCATTTTAACCTCTGCTATTGAGATCACACACGGTTGACCTGCCACGGGTGTGATTCTTTTGTATAGCGAGGCCCCCTTTTAATTTTTGGTTCTGCTGTTGGGTCTGCACGCGGTTGACCTGCCACGAGCGTAGTACCCCGATACAGCGGAGCCCCATTTTAACCTCTGCTATTGAGATCACACACGGTTGACCTGCCACGGGTGTGATTCTCCTATATAGCGAGGCCCCCCTTTTAATTTTCATCCTGCTGTTGGGCCTGCGCGCGGTTGTCCTGTCACGAGCGTAGTACCCCAAAACAGCGGAGCCCTATTTTAACCTCTGCTATTGAGATCACACACGGTTGACCTGCCACGGGTGTGATTCTCCTATATAGCGAGCCCCCCCCTTTTAATTTTTATCTTGCTGTTGGGTCTGCGCGCGGTTATCCTGTCACGAGCGTAGTACCCCAAAACAGCGGAGTCCCATTTTAACCTCTGCTATTGAGATCACACACGGTTGACCTGCCACGGGTGTGATTCTCCTATATAGCGAGGCCCCCTTTTCAATTTTTACCCTGCTGTTGGGTCTACGCGCGGTTGTCCTGCCACGAGCGTAGTACCCCAAAAACAGCGGAGCCCCATTTTAACCTCTGCTATTGAGATCACACACGGTTGACCTGCCACGGGTGTGATTCTCTTATATAGCGAGGCCCCCTTTTAATTTTTATCCTGCTGTTGGGTCTGCGCGCGGTTGTCCTGTCACGAGCGTAGTACCCCAAAACAGCGGAGCCCCATTTTAGCTTCTGCTATTGAGATCACACACGGTTGACCTGCCACGGGTGTGATTCTCCTATATAGCGAGGTCCCCTTTTAATTTTTATCTTGCTGTTGGGTCTACACGCGGTTGTCCTGTCACGAGTGTGGTACCCCGATACAGCGGAGCCCCATTTTAACCTCTGCTATTGAGATCACACACGGTTGACCTGCCACGGGTGTGATTCTCCTATATAGCGAGCCCCCCCCCCTTTTAATTTTTATCTTGCTGTTGGGTCTGCGCGCGGTTATCCTGTCACGAGCGTAGTACCCCAAAACAGCGGAGTCCCATTTTAACCTCTGCTATTGAGATCACACACGGTTGACCTGCCACGGGTGTGATTCTCCTATATAGCGAGGCCCCCCTTTTAATTTTCATCCTGCTGTTGGGCCTGCGCGCGGTTGTCCTGTCACGAGCGTAGTACCCCAAAACAGCGGAGCCCTATTTTAACCTCTGCTATTGAGATCACACACGGTTGACCTGCCACGGGTGTGATTCTCCTATATAGCGAGCCCCCCCCCTTTTAATTTTTATCTTGCTGTTGGGTCTGCGCGCGGTTATCCTGTCACGAGCGTAGTACCCCAAAACAGCGGAGTCCCATTTTAACCTCTGCTATTGAGATCACACACGGTTGACCTGCCACGGGTGTGATTCTCCTATATAGCGAGGCCCCCTTTTCAATTTTTACCCTGCTGTTGGGTCTACGCGCGGTTGTCCTGCCACGAGCGTAGTACCCCAAAACAGCGGAGCCCCATTTTAACCTCTGCTATTGAGATCACACACGGTTGACCTGCCACGGGTGTGATTCTCTTATATAGCGAGGCCCCCTTTTAATTTTTATCCTGCTGTTGGGTCTGCGCGCGGTTGTCCTGTCACGAGCGTAGTACCCCAAAACAGCGGAGCCCCATTTTAGCTTCTGCTATTGAGATCACACACGGTTGACCTGCCACGGGTGTGATTCTCCTATATAGCGAGGTCCCCTTTTAATTTTTATCTTGCTGTTGGGTCTACACGCGGTTGTCCTGTCACGAGTGTGGTACCCCGATACAGCGGAGCCCCATTTTAACCTCTGCTATTGAGATCACACACGGTTGACCTGCCACGGGTGCGATTCTCTTATATAGCGAGGCCCCCTTTTAATTTTTATACTGCTGTTGGATCTGCGCGCGGTTGTCCTGTCACGAGCGTAGTACCCCAAAACAGCGGAGCCCCATTTTAATCTCTGCTATTGAGATCACACACGGTTGACCTGCCACGGGTGTGATTCTCTTATATAGCGAGGCCCCCTTTTTATTTTTGGTGGTACCCCGATACAGCGGAGAACCATTCTAACCTGCCCATTTATACGAATATCCAGAAACCCCTTCTCATTGATGTAGTGTAGCATATTTACTTTTCGTTATAGCTGTCCAATATCAGAACATAGTATTGCCCTAAGGAAAGCGGATCCCCTGAAGAAGATGAGTCCATGGTGATAGACATTTTCCGGAGGAGTCTTCGTCGAGGATATTGAAGACAAGAAATTATATATATTTTTTAGGAGCTTGACGTTATATTTTATACAATTTTGGAATAATAAAAGAAAACCCATTTACGTTGACGAAGTCTTTAAATCTTAGGTTAACCTAGATCAATAGATCGTCTCCACTGAGCAAATACCCAAGGTTGTTACATTTGGCGCGCGAGCAGGGACATCCCGAAGATTTGAAGTATTTCTAGTTGACGTTGAAGTGTCAATAAAGAAGATTTTAAACTGTCATTGTTGTCAAGAGTGGTTGTTATCGAAGTTTGAAGATTGGTAACCTGAGGAATTACTGTTTTCGATTGTAGCTCGAAAACTATTAAAGCTGTTATCAAACTTTTAACTTTTCTTTGCGAATTGAAGAATTTCCTTTTTGGATTTGACATTTTCCGAAAATACCCGAACTTACCCGAAGTGAACTAACATCAAATCTTTACAATTTGGAGCATATACCGAAAATTTCCGAAGATTGCCGAAGTTTGCCGAAGATTGCCGAACGCTTCCGAAGCTGTACGAAGTCAAAAGAAGAGTCAATTACGAATAATTTGGACCCAAGGAGTTCATTGGTGAAGGAATTTTGGAAATCCGACAAGCGGATTTTGAAATATAACAGTTGCTGGTAGTTAATCGAGAAAATTTTTATTATCTTCTAACTTTATCATGCCTAATCGTAATAAAGGACGACGTTCCAGCCACGTTGAACCTGAAGAAGTTGAAGATCCTCGTTTTTCATGGATTTTCAAGTTGAACAGATCGATTTTGATTGAAGATTTGGAAAACTGGGGATTAAATAATGAAGGAACAATTGAGGAACTTCGTCAAAGGTATTTCAATGCTTACAAGAAACGTTTATCTAATCCATCAAATCAACAAAATGACGTTGTAATAAACAACACGCCATTAGAGAAGAAAAGAGATATGTTAAACCAAGTTCGAAGATGGGGAATATTTTTTAATGGAAGGCGTTTTGAAGAAGCTTCGATATTTCTAAACAAGCTTAAGGTTTTGACAAGCGAATATTTGATTCCAGACGAAATAGTCCTGAGTGCAATGCCAGAGCTTCTGCGCGACCAAGCTTATCAATGGTTTGAAATGAGTAAATATCCTTGGAATAGCTGGGACGCCTTTGAAGAAGATTTCAAGTCATTCTTTTTCAAATCGGATTATCTCGAAGAGGTAGAAGAAGAAATCTTAAACAGGAAACAAAAGAAAAATGAATTTGGCCGACAGTACGTGTTAGAAATTCAGTCACTATTTGTACGTCATGGTGCTTTTTCGGAAGAAAGAAAACTGAATATAATGTACAGAAATCTTAAACCGGAATACAAGTATTACATTAGAAAAGAGGACGTGAGAAGTACACAAGATTTGTTAAGATTAACAGAAAACTTCGAAAAAATTAAAAATGAAGAAAATCAAGTTAATAGAAGAAATATGAATGTTAATTATAGAAGAAATGACGATAATACCAGGACATCGGGTAACAATTACCCAGGTCAAAATCGTTTTCCTGATCCTCCAAGAAGAATCCACTGCTTCAACTGTCACCGTCTAGGTGTTTTAACTAGAAATTGTGACTGTCAAAGGAATCGAGCAATAAGAAATAACGAAAATGAGTTTCGACATAATATAAATCAGGGTGGTGGTACCCAGAACTCATTTCGACGAAATCATATGCCGATAAATGAAGATACAAATCCGAATGATAGACGGAATTTTATTCAAACGAATACTGTAGCGGAAAACTAAATGAGGATAGACTTTCCACGAGGTTTCACTATCCTTCTTCTGAGTTAACCTTGCATGTTCCAGAAATTAATTCTTCAAATGTGAATCTTTGTCCAGTTTCAGAAGAAAATATATCTAAAAATAATATGTTTATTTATGTTCCCATAACAGTTGGCGATGTTTTATTAAATGCAGTCGTTGATACAGGATCAAGCAAGTCTTTCATGAATGAAGATGTCGCCAAATTATGTCGAGAACTAAACTTTGAAAGAAGAGACTCCCAAAATTTTATAAGAGTCGCCAACGGCGAAATCTTACGGATCTTTGAAGAATTTTCCATCCCTTTTAAAATAAAAAATGAACCAGATTTGGAAATTTTTTGGTGTTTACCTGGTTTAAATTTTCCCATGCTTTTGGGTGTGGATTTTCTTAGCAAAAGAAAGATATTATTGGATCCGGTCTCGAAGGAAATTATATGGTTGCAGAATTCAACCATACCTTATACGATACAATTTTCCGAAGAACAGATGTTGGAAAACCTATGCACTGAAACATATGAAGAACAAAAACTTCAACAATTCCTAGAAGAAGAGTTGCCAAAATTTGAAAAAGTTCAAGGTCCCACGACATTAACGGGACATAAAATTTATTTAACTAATTCAAGACCCATTAAGCAAAGATATCGGCCCCAAAATCCTGCGATGCAAGCAATCATAAACGAAGAAGTAAATAAAATGCTTGAAGATGGAATTATAGAATCTTCAAATAGTCCATGGAGTTCACCTGTAGTAATTGTAAAGAAAAAGGATGGAAAACCAAGGTTTTGCATCGATTTTCGTAAAATTAATGACGTTTCTCAAAAAGATGCTTATCCATTCCCTTTTATTCACGCCATTGTGGACAAATTACGGGGTTCAAAATATTTTACTAGTTTGGATTTAAAGCAAGGTTATTGGCAAGTCCCACTTTCGGAAGACAGTAAGTCAATTACGGCGTTTACAGTTCCAGAACGAGGTTTATTTCAATTTAAAGTTATGCCTTTTGGTTTACATTCAGCTGGAGCAACTTTTCAACAATTGCTAGATTCTATCATTGGTCCAGAATTAGATTCAAAAGCTTTTGTTTATTTAGACGATATAATTATCTTAGGAAGAAATTTTTCTGAACATGTACAAAATGTTAAGGAAGTTTTTAGAAGATTGCGTGACGCAAAATTAAGAATAAATTCAGAAAAATGTAAATTCTTTCAAAAGAGTTTAAAATATTTAGGCCACTACATATCAGAAGAAGGTATTAGTACAGATCCCGAAAAAGTGAGCGCTATTCAAAACATGCAAGAACCAAAGAATGTCCGTGAAGTTCGTCGATTCATCGGAGTTACATCTTGGTACAGACGTTTTATTCCAAATTATTCTAAATTGGTTTCTCCTTTAACTAAACTATTACAGAAGAAGAAAAGATGGGAATGGAAAGAAGAGCAAAAAGAAACTTTCGAAAAATTAAAAGAAATTTTAATATAAGCGCCTATTTTAGCTTGTCCAGATTTTAATTTACCGTTTATACTCCAAACTGATGCCTGTCAAGATGGCATTGGAGCAGCCCTTCTTCAGAATCAAGAAGGACATGACAGAATCATCGCTTATGCTAGTCGAACTCTAACAAATCCGGAGAAGAATTATTCGGTTACGGAAAAAGAATGCCTTGCGATTGTGTGGGGAATTCAGAAAATGAGACCATATTTGGAAGGGTATAATTTTGTAGTCGAAACCGATCATCAGTCATTAAAATGGTTGCAGTCTTTAAAGAATCCGAGTGGAAGATTGGCCAGATGGGTCATGGATCTTCAACAATATTCATTTGATATTAGATACAAGAAAGGTGTTTTGAATAAACTAGCTGACACTTTATCAAGGTCGCCAATCAATATTTGTTTAACAGAAGAAGTTAAGTGTAACTGGTACACTAAAAAAATGAAAGAAGTTCAGGATAATCCAGAAAACTTTCCCGATTTCAAAATTATTGATGGAAAGTTATATAAACATTTCTTCGAAAGAACCGATTTCACAGAACCCGAATTATCAAATCCTTGGAAACTTTGTGTTTCAGAAAATTTAAGAAACCAAGTACTAAAAGAAAATCATGATGAACCTACTGCAAGACATATGGGAATAGCAAAAACAATATCAAGAATCGCCAAAAGATATTATTGGCCTGGAATGTTCAGAAATGTAGCAGACTACGTCAGGTCATGTTTAACATGTCAAAGATATAAATCTTCTCACCAGCAAACTGCGGGAAAGATGTCCTTTTCGTCGACGAATGGTCCCTGGGATACAGTCAGTACCGACCTAGTGGGTCTTTTACCAAGGTCCATTAAGGGAAATAATTACGTAATTGTATTTCAAGACCGTTTTACGAAATGGGCAGAGGTACAGCCACTGAAGAAAGCTACAGCAGAAAAGGTTTGTCAAATTTTTAGAGACAGAATTCTGTCGCACTTTGGATGTCCAAGAATAGTAATTACAGATAATGGTACACAGTTTGATAGCAAGAAATTTTAAAAATTTTTGTCTTCGTTATTCATACGACATCATCAAACAAGTCTTTATACCCCTCAAGCAAATCCAGTCGAAAGGAGAAATAAAGATATTCGAACTATTATTAGTCAGTATTGCGAGAGGGATCATCGAAAATGGGATCAGGTTATACCAGAGTTTATATTTGCTATAAATTCGGTAGTTCACGATTCTACGGAATTTAGTCCCGCCTTTCTAAATTTTGGAAGAGAATTGGAATTACCCAATGGAATATATCAGACCAGTATGGATCTTAGACATAATAGTCAACAAGATATAAGACATCGAGCATTTAGTTTATCTAAAATGAAAGAAATTTTTGACTTAATTCATTTGAATCTAGAGCGAGCTTTTAATAAGCAAAGTCATTATTACAACCTTCGCAGAAGAAACGAACAATTCAAAGTTGGTGATAGTGTTATGAAACGAGAACACTATCTATCTTCTGGAGAAAAAGGATTTTCATCCAAATTAGCTCCTAAATTTTCTGGACCTTTCCTCATATCTAAAGTTCTTTCTCCTAATATTTATAATTTAAAAAGTCATCAGGGCCAAGAAATTATGAATGTCCATATTAAGGATATAAAAAGGGCATACACATCATAATTTTTCTTTCAATTTATTCTTCTATTTAATAGGATGTCTGTTTCGTCAACCAATATGGAATTCAAAAGAAAACTAGAGGAAATGTATGGGAGGCCCCAGTTCAAGGAAGTCCGGAATGGTGGTTGAATATTAGTACGAGCCCCCTCCCAGAGTCCCCGAGAAAAAGAAGAAAATTGGAAAATAAGAAGATTTTGGATGACATGTGTCTAAACCTTTTCGGGCCCCCAACTGATTTTCTAAAAGAAGCATTTACAACAAACGACAACATTTCTAAAACAAAAACTCATGACAATACTAGACAACAGACAATACAAAGACTTTTTGGGGACATTTCAGATGATGACGACATCGACAAACCAGAACTAAAAATTTCAATTCCGATGATTAAATTGCGACCACCAGACTTGCCGTCCAATAAACGCTACAGATTCAAAATTAAAAATTTCGGCTGGATTACTATAAAATCTGACGGACTGACGTGTATAAAAAAAATTAATTCTTAATTTTTTTTTCTAGTGGAACGGGGGTAATGTGACGATATTTTTCAATTTTCGCTTGCAGTATCTCCTCTTCTTTTCGTTCACGTTGTTCCATGTAAAGATTTTTTGATTTTTGTTAGTTTTGGGTTTTCTTGTATAAAGTTTTGCTTGTCACAGAGAGGTTGACAAGGTTGACAGGTTTTTGTTTGAACATTGTACTTTTGTCTACTCGGTACAAGAAACAATTCTCATGACGACCATCGACTATAAAAGGCAGTCCGGAACGCGGAGAGAGTCAGGCTCCAGCTCCCGACGAGTGAAGAACTCCTAACCTTAAAGGGAGTCTGGCTCCAGATCTCGAAGACTGAAGACTTCTTAACCTAACAGGGTAAGCAAACAATTTTGTAAATTTACTACAGTTGATGAATAGGATTTTCTTATTCCATAAATTCGTCGCTGGTCCTGCTGTTGGGTCTGTGCGCAGTTGTCCTGTCACGAGCGTGGTACCCCAAAACAGCGGAGCCCCATTTTAACCTCTGCTATTGAGATCACACACGGTTGACCTGCCACGGGTGTGATTCTCCTATATAGCGAGGCCCCCTTTTAATTTTCATCCTGCTGTTGGGTCTGCGCGCGGTTGTCCTGTCACGAGCGTAGTACCCCAAAACAGCGGAGCCCCATTTTAACCTCTGCTATTGAGATCACACACGGTTGACCTGCCACGGGTGTGATTCTCCTATATAGCGAGGCCCCCCTTTTAATTTTTATCTTGCTGTTGGGTCTGCGCGCGGTTGTCCTGTCCCGAGCGTAGTACCCCAAAACAGCGGAGCCCCATTTTAACCTCTGCTATTGAGATCACACACGGTTGACCTGCCACGGGTGTGATTCTCCTATATAGCGAGGCCCCCTTTTAATTTTTATCTTGCTGTAGGGTCTGCGCGCGGTTGTCCTGTCACGAGCGTAGTACCCCAAAACAGCGGAGCCCCATTTTAACCTCTGCTATTGAGATCACACACGGTTGACCTGCCACGGGTGTGATTTTCTTATATGGCGAGGCCCCCCTTTTAATTTTCATCCTGCTGTTGGGTCTGCGCGCGGTTGTCCTGTCACGAGCGTAGTACCCCAAAACAGCGGAGCCCCATTTTAACCTCTGCTATTGAGATCACACACGGTTGACCTGCCACGGGTGTGATTCTCCTATATAGCGAGGCCCCCCCTTTTAATTTTTATCTTGCTGTTGGGTCTGCGCGCGGTTGTCCTGTCCCGAGCGTAGTACCCCAAAACAACGGAGTCCCATTTTAACCTCTGCTATTTAGATCACACACGGTTGACCTGCCACGGGTGTGATTCTCCTATATAGCGAGGCCCCCTTTTTAATTTTTACCCTGCTGTTGGGTCTACGCGCGGTTGTCCTGCCACGATCGTAGTACCCCAAAACAAGGGAGCCCCATTTTAACCTCTGCTATTTAGATCACACACGGTTGACCTGCCACGGCTGTGATTCTCTTATATAGCGAGGCCCCCTTTTAATTTTTATCCTGCTGTTGGGTCTGCGCGCGGTTGTCCTGTCACGAGCGTAGTACCCCAAAACAGCGGAGCCCCATTTTAGCCTCTGCTATTGAGATCACACACGGTTGACCTGCCACGGGTGTGATTCTCCTATATAGCGAGGTCCCCTTTTAATTTTTATCTTGCTGTTGGGTCTACATGCGGTTGTCCTGTCACGAGTGTGGTACCCCGATACAGCGGAGCCCCATTTTAACCTCTGCTATTGAGATCACACACGGTTGACCTGCCACGGGTGTGATTCTCTTATATAGCGAGGCCCCCTTTTAATTTTTATACTGCTGTTAGGTCTGCGCGCGGTTGTCCTGTCACGAGCGTAGTACCCCAAAACAGCGCAGCCCCATTTTAATCTCTGCTATTGAGATCACACACGGTTGACCTGCCACGGGTGTGATTCTCTTATATAGCGAGGCCCCCTTTTTATTTTTGGTGGTACCCCGATACAGCGGAGCCCCATTCTAACCTGCCCATTTATACGAATATCCAGAAACCCCTTCTCATTGATGTAGTGTAGCATATTTACTTTTCGTTATAGCTGTCCAATATCAGAACATAGTATTGCCCTAAGGAAAGCGGATCCCCTGAAGAAGATGAGTCCACGGTGACAGACATTTTCCGGAGGAGTCTTCGTCGAGGATATTGAAGACAAGAAATTATATATATTTTTTAGGAGCTTGACGTTATATTTTATACAATTTTGGAATAATAAAAGAAAACCCATTTACGTTGACGAAGTCTTTAAATCTTAGGTTAACCTAGATCAATAGATCGTCTCCACTGAGCAAATACCCAAGGTTGTTACAATATATATATATATATATATATATATATATATATATATATATATATATATATATATATATATATATATATATATATATATATATATATATATATCACGCTTTCATTCAATCTAAAATTCGATATGGTCTTATATTCTGGGGAAATTCAACAGAGCTAGACAGAATATTAATACTTCAAAAGCGGTGTATTAGATCTATCTTTGGAATAAAACAACGGGACAGTTGTAAAGATGTATTTATTCGCAAGAAAATATTAACTTTAGTTTGTATGTATATATTGGATTCTTTTATGTTTGTCCATACAAACAAAGACTTGTTTGAAGATGCTACTCTTAAACATTGTTATCCAACTCGATATAAAACTGATTTATTAACAGAAAAATGTAATTTTAGTTATATTCAAAAAAATGTTCCTTACATACTGATAAAAATCTACAATAGTTTTCCAGAGAGATTAAGAACCCTACCTCAGGGCCGAGTTAAAACTATTGTAGAGAACTATTTAATTGAAAAGGCATGCTATGGTATGAATGACTTTTATAATGACACAGATAGGAATGATCTGACATAGATATGTGATAAATTGTGTTATAACCTATTCTTTCTGTATTGAGTGTAGTGCTGTTGCGGTGTGTGTGTGATACGTTTTTCATAAGGTATATTTAATTTTGTACTTGGTGTGTATTTCTTGTGGTCCCGAAGTGCGTCAATTTTGAAAATTTTGAGTTCTTGAAGTATTTTTTTTCCTGTAAAGTAATCACTATTTATCATGTTTTTGTATTTTAAAATCTTTTTTAATGTTTTTTTTATATGTTAATCTATATAATTTATTAAGATATGTACTGTAAATGCGAGTGTAAACCTTTGACACTGTTCTATGCTTCTTGCTTTTTGAATAAAGAAACAGTTATCTACCTATCTATCTATCTATATATATATATATATATATATATATATATATATATATATATATATATATATATATATATATATGTATATGAAGAAGGGTAGTCGTTGCTGGACTAGTTAAGGAACAACGTAGCAACTTGTAGGGTAACAGCAAATGAAAGTACACTCTTTTAAGATAAATCCGAGCTTTCGGAAATGTTTATTTCCATCCTCAGGGACTGAAAAACAAAACGATACTTTTTTATTTTATGTAAGGTAATTAAAAACCCAAGTACTCACATCTTAGATGAGATTGTTCATATTTGATGGTATCTTTAATTCTTCAGGAGAAATATACACAGCATCGTGAAACCAAAAGTCTTAAGTCAATTTAAAACACACACATGTATTTTAATGTGTTTTAAATTGACTTAAGACTTTTGGTTTCACGATGCTGTGTATATTACCATCAAATATGAACAATCTCATCTAAGATGTGAGTACTTGGGTTTTTAATTACCTTACATAAAATAAAAAAGTATCGTTTTGTTTTTCAGTCCCTGAGGATGGAAATAAACATTTCCGAAAGCTCGGATTTATCTTAAAAGAGTGTACTTTCATTTGCTGTTACCCTACAATTTGCTACGTTGTTATATATATATATATATATATATATATATATATATATATATATATATATATATATATATTGTAACAACCTTGGGTATTTGCTCAGTGGAGACGATCTATTGATCTAGGTTGAGCCGTTCAGAGGAAAAGTGGTATAACGCACAAGCAAACCGCCATGCAGTTAGACCACTTTTCCTCTGACCGGCTCAATTAATTGCTACATCTAAATCATTGTTGTCTATTGTTGGTTATGCGGGCCCAGGTTAGTCCTGCTAATTTCTTTATATCATGGTCCCATCTCAAATTTGGTCGTATTTTGGTCTTTCCACGCCTCTGGGGTACCATTGTATAATTCTTTTGGTCCATCTATTGTCGGTTCTTCTCGCCAAGTGTCCTGCCTATTGCCATTTTAGGGACTTGATTCTGTGGATGACGTCTATTACCTGGGTTTTCTGTCTTATCCACTCTATTCTCTTACGGTCCCTCCTAGTTATTTCTAGCATGCATCGTTCCATAGTCCTTTAGGCTACCTGGAGTTTTCTTGTTATGTCTGTTTTTAGTATCCAGGTTTCACATCCGTATGTCTATGTCATGACGACTCATGACTGGTAGTATTCGCTTCTTTAGGTGTAGTGGCATTCCAGATTTGAATATGATTGCGTTTCTACTGAATGCTCTCCATGTAAGTTTTATTCTTCTGTTGATTTCTGGTAGTTGAGATCCCGAGATGTGTATTAGTTGGTCCAGGTATATGTACTCTTCTGCTACTTCCAATGTGGTGTTGTTTACTAGTATGTCTTGTTTGTCTACCAGTTCGTTGTACATTATCTTGGTTGTGGCTAGGTTCATCTTCAGACCTTATTGCATGCTGTATTTAGTTCCTTAATTTGCTGTTAAGTTCATCAGGGTTCTTGGCGATCAGTACAATGTTATCAGCGAATATTAGGTGGTTGAGGTGTTCTCCGTCTATGCATAGACCTTTGTTGTCCCAGTCTAGCTTACGGAAGATTTCGCCGTAAAGAGCTTTGGAGATTGCCGGTTTTACTGTGATATTGGTTGTATATTCTTACAACTATATTATGGGCTAATTTGGTTCGTTTGCTAAAATGGTTTTAACTCTGGGCATTATAGAATTGACTTCTTCTTTAAATAGCACTAACGGACACCTATATAATACTTTTCTCCTTTGGGAGGTCTATTTTGCTAGTTGGGGCATGTCACGTTAAATTTTGCTTTGTATATGAATTTTTGCTTTAATTTATGGTAAAAGATATTGCAGTGTCAAACAGCCCTTAGTTATATGTAAAAAAGTGTAGAAAGATGAAATAGTAAATTATTATTATTTCAGGAAAACCATGTTTTCATTTTATTCTTTTTTTTATAGATAAATAAATAGCCTTACTCTTGGCAGTCGATGACATGATATTAACTGCTCTTTATCCTACTGTTTGTAGTCACTAGATTGTTAATATTTTAGCATGCAAAATGACTGAAAAAATGTCAAATTCTCCCTGCTATCTCCTGGGAATGATGACCTACTCATAAAGTTACGGGCGGTTATGTTGAAAATGTAATGCCTGTTATTCAGGGATTACATTTCTACATTAGGAGTAAAGCCCTATGCAGACGCTAGTATGTAGATGAATTAATAGATGTAGGTACGTTCATTACGTGCATGTATTTACGAGTACGTACATATCAAATCAATAGAGGTATTGCTGCGATGCAGTCATCAACGTACCTAAAGAAGAAATTGATTTGGTAGTTTATTTTGTTGTGTACCTATGTTTTCCTCAAGGTCCTCCATTACGAGTTGTACGATTACACTGGAAATTGAGGCTCCCATTGCGCAACCTTCAGTTTGTTTATAAAATTTGTCTTTGTACATAAAATATGTGGAGTTTAGCGTTAATTCGACAGCTTCTAAAAACTTGTTTAAAGGGATATCAGTGTATTTATTAATTTTGTCCCATTTTTTATAATAATTTCTTTTGCTAACGTGGTGGGTATGCTTGTATATAAAGATATGACATCTAATGATATTAGGGTATAGTCGTTGGGTAAAGTTATGTCATCTATTTTATTTTTAAAATCCACAGAATCTTTTATGTAATAACCGTTTTGATTTATAATATGTTGCAGAATATTTTTTAGGAATTTTGAAAGTTTTTCAAACTCTGTTTTTCTTACGATGCAAAAATAACAACATAACACCAACCTTTTTGAGATTTAAAACAAATCATATTATTTTTAAACGTAAAAACCTTGAAGGAAAATTCATTGATAGTACCCTTAAAAATTTTAAACAGAATATTTTAAACTTATTAATTACCGATACAACAAAATCCCTATATAATTTGCAGAACGACATCACACAAACCATTAACTCTCTAAAAGCCTCTCTACAACAACATATTTTGACTGCCTTTGTAGATCGAGAAACCGACAAGATTGAAAACATTTTCCAAAAGTTGAAACGAGAAAATATCGATAAGTTTGACCGATTAGAAAATAAAAACAAAACTGTTCAAAAAACCAATTTCGACTGGATCGAAAATCTTACAAGCACTGACATGCCTAACTATGTCAACGAAATTCTGAGTCTGGGGCCAAACTTTGCAACACCCCTTGAGTCCCCCGAAGAAATTCCTATTCCGGATATAATTACAAACATTGAAACATCACTACTAAACCTCAGTACTGACACTAAGGATGACCTACGCTCTAAATGTTGTAACATAATAACAAATCATAAAAATATCTTCAACAAGACAAACAAAAATACAAAACAACAAGAAATCCTTTTAAGTAAAGTTAAAAAAACAAAATCATTTCTTAAACGAAATAAAAATCTAAAAGTTCTAAAACCCGATAAATCGAACAAAACAGTAATAATATTTGACCAAGATTACGATAAAAAGATGAACGACCTCTTGCCAGACAACAGTACCTATAAAGAATTAAAAAATGACCCTACCAATGTATATCAAAAAAATAATAATAATCTCATTACTCGATGGGAAACAAAATGTATATTTCTCCAAACACCGCATAACAATTCAAAATTCAAAACGCGCAACCACCTAAAATTTACGGTCTACCGAAGCTTCACAAGCAAGGGATCCCCGTTAGACCAATAGTATCATGTATACAATCACCCTTTGAAAAACTTGCAAAATTCCTAAAAAATATTCTGCAACATATTATAAATCAAAACGGTTATTACATAAAAGATTCTGTGGATTTTAAAAATAAAATAGATGACATAACTTTACCCAACGACTATACCCTAATATCATTAGATGCCATATCTTTATATACAAACATACCCACCACGTTAGCAAAAGAAATTATTATAAAAAAAATGGGACAAAATTAATAAATACACTGATATCCCTTTAAACGAGTTTTTAGAAGCTGTCGAATTAACGCTAAACTCCACATATTTTATGTACAAAGACAAATTTTATAAACAAACTGAAGGTTGCGCAATGGGGGCCTCAATTTCCAGTGTAATCGCACAACTCGTAATGGAGGACCTTGAGGAAAACATACTCGACAAAATAAACTACCAAATCCCTTTCTTCTTTAGGTACGTTGATGACTGCATCACAGCAATACCTAGGGACAAAACTCAAGACATATTAGATCAATTTTACAGTTACCAAAACAAACTTCAATTTACAATAGAATTAGAAAAACACAGTAAAATCAGCTTTTTAGATCTAACCCTACACCATATAAACAACCGTATAAAAACAGAATGGTACACAAAAGAAACATGGTCCTCCAGATACGTAAATTACAACTCTCAGCACCCAATCTCTCAAAAAAAAATCAGTAATCATTGGTCTTGCAGACCGCGCAATAAAACTGTCCAGTCCCGAATATCTCGAATTTGCCATCAAAAAAGCTAAAGAAGCACTTAAGCTCAACTGTTACCCTGAAAAATTAGTAAACAATATATTTAAAAGAAGAATACACATGTTTTATAACAAGACCCAGCCAAAAAACAACTTAAAAAACAAAAACTTTCTTTCCCTACCATACTTCCCGGGGTTATCGGAAAAAATAAAAAAAAACCTTTAGTGAACAATTACAGTCGCTCATAAAGGACACAACCTTTTAAAAAAAAAACAACTTTAGCACCCTAAAATCTAAAATTCCTAAACACAAAAAAGCCACGTGGTATATCAAATACCCTGTAAAGACTGTGATAGTGTATATATCGGTCAAACTAGTCAATATTTAAAAAATCGACTCAACAGCCATAAATACGATAAAAAAAAACAAAACAGCGCTAACCAACCACAGCTTAGAAAAACAACATACTTTGATTTTGAAAGTGTAAAAATATTACGGACAGAAACCCACTCAAAGAAAAGAGAATTTTACGAAATGATCGAAATTCAAAAAAACACAAAAAGCATAAATTCAAAAACAGATACAAAAAATCTAGCCAAAATTTACCACAGCATAATTAAATAATTCACAATTAAGTCACAAACATTAAATTTTAGTTTCGTCCAAATCACACAAAATAAAGACAGCCAACGCCCACGCCAAAAAACAGTCATTCCTTAAAAATAATAAAAATATAAAGAAAGATTAACGGTTTAAAAACATCATAAAAAAAATTGATCAATATAATGGGAAAAAAGACTATCCGCTTATCTACCTTAACAATATTGGATCGTCAGTATTCTCCTATATGCCGCGACAAACGGTGATCATTTTTAAAAATGTGTACGTGTTTTAATTGTTTTTAAATCAATATTTTAATAAAAACCATAAACTACAGGATAATTTTCCTTCAAGGTAAGTCATTATTATTTTATAGTTTGTAAAATTGCAAATTTAACTGTTCTCTTTCAGCAATGAAAATGAATAAAATAATTTCTAAATTAAGAAAAAAACAAATTCTGAAGAAGGTCGAAAGACGAGACCGAAACGCCAATAAAAGTGTAATAATATAAAAAACATGATTTTTAATTCATTAGGACTAATAAACCCAAGATTAAAAAAACCTTCTTAGTTTTTAATTAAGGAAGGAAAAAGCAATATGTATATATATATATATATATATATATATATATATATATATATATATATATATATATATATATATATATATATATATACAGGGTGTTTCATTAAGGGTGATGAGGTACCATATCTCAGGAATTGATACTCCAGGAGCTTTGGAAAAAAATCCTAAGAAGGAAAGCGGCCAAGAGAAATTGCTGGAAATAATTTTTAAGTTCCTAACTCTGCCGCTAGGGGGCGTAATTGCTGTGGTCATGTAAGAAAAGACTTTTTTCTGGAAATTATCCCTATAAAAGCTATCAAAAAAATATTGCACTGATAATTCTACTAGAATTCTACATCTTTTTGGTTTAACACTTTTTGCTGTAAGATGTAAAATTAGGGCGGAAGAGGAGGGGGAAAGTCTACTGATAAAAGTGTCCATAACTTTGGTTTGACTCAACCGAATTTGATGAACTTGGTCTCGTTTAAGAAAGGAAGGCTTGCTAATTTAAACAAAATAATGGCTGTGTTACATTGATTTTCGCGGCACTCGCTAGAGGGCGTTATTTGAGAAACTCTTTGTTTTTCCAATTTTTCTCCAAAATTTTAAATGGAATGACATAGTTGTTATATCATAATCGAAAAGCAGAATAAATTTGCAAGAGAAAATGTAAAAAATTCGATTCGATATCTTCATTAGTTTCGGAGTTATAGCCAAAAGAATAATTAATGTCATGTTAATTGAAAAAAGCAATTGTTTTTATAGGTCCGTGGTCAAGCGTGCCATGGAAAATAAAAAAAAATTAAACTTTTTATTAAGTGTTTTTTTCCACTTTTTACTCCATTACTATTGCCTTTAATTTACTAACCTGACGTATTATTAAAAAATTACCTAGTAAGCCATGAAACAAAATCGGCAGGTTGTCAGGGAAACAAACAAATTGAAATGTCACTTTAATCAATCTTTAAGTATCTCTCAAGATTTTATCTTGGATTTTCTGTGAATTTTGAGTTCATCGTTATTCAACTTTTGTGCTGCATCTTTCAAAAATGGCATATACCAACGCCGAGGCATACGATATGCTTGCCGTATATTTTCAGTGTTTTGAAAATGCTCCTCTTGCGGAACGTGAATATGCTGTCAGGTATCCTGAGCGAAGACCCCATAGTAGAAATGTGTTTCGGCGGTTGGCAATACGTCTTAGAACAACGGGTAGTGTACGTCCCATTCCAGTGCCCATCAGGAGACGTTCAGTAAGGAATGAAGACAATATTATAAACGTTCTCGCGTATAACGTGCAATTGGATCTGCACTTGTGTATCAGAAACATTTCTTTAGACTTAGGTATAAGTTGCACTACAGTGTTCCGAATTGTAAAGGATTTTAAGCTGCATCCCTGTCATGTAGTTTTACACCAGGCCCTTTCAGATACTGATTTTGACAGGCGGCGGGATTATTGTTATTGGTTAAGAGGTATGTGCAACGGAAATTGCCAGTTCCTCTCCTTGATTGTATGGACAGATGAAGCAACTTTTACTAGTTGTGGTAGAGTCAATTTGCACAATATGCACTACTGGTCAGAAACAAATCCTCATTGGATGCGGGAAGTTGATCACCAAAACAGGTGGAGTGTCAACGTGTGGTGCGGAATTTTAGGAAACAGAATTATCGGACCGTTTTTCTTTCATGGCCACCTAAATGGCGACTCATAGGTACTTAAACTTTCTACGAAATATGCTGCATATCCTTTTAGAAGATGTGCCTCTTGATATAAGAAGATCCCTATGGTATCAACATGATGGATGCCCGGCCCACTTTTCTGGAAGAGTCCGTGACTTTTTAGATGCTAGTTACCCAAATCGTTGGATTGGAAGGGGTAGTTTGTTTACGTGGCCGCCTAGATCCCCCGATTTAACCGTGCTAGATTTCTACTTGTGGGGAAGACTGAAAGAGATTGTTTATCAAACACGACCAACCACACGGGAGAATATGATTGAGAGAATTCAAAATGCCATAACTACGATTTCACGAGCTGAAATTGAAACTGCCGTTTCCAGCACTAGAGAAAAATGTAACACTTGCATTTTGCAAAACGGTGGTCATTTTGAACGTTTATAAAGTATTTGTTTGTTGTTTGTTTTTAACAAGATTTCTATGGCTTGATAAAGAACGTGAAGGTGGTTGTGGTTTTTATTGTTGTATTGGCCCGTTGGCCTTTAAACACGCTTCAAATCTTGCGTTTCGCATGGTTTGGACCAGTCCTAAGCCTGAAGGAAGGTAAACAAAAACAAAACAATAAATAAAAATCATGAGTGTGAAATAATAAAATCAGTTTAAAAATTAAATAAAAAGAGAAAAACACACTTAATAAAAAGTTTAAAAATATTTTTTTATTTTCCATGGCACGCTTGACCACGGACCTATAAAAACAATTGCTTTTTTCAATTAACATGATATTAATTATTCTTTCGGCTATAACTCCGAAACTAATGAAGATATCGAATCGAATTTTTTACATTTTCTCTTGCAAATTTATTCTACTTTTCGATTATGATATAATAACTATGTCATTCCATTTAAAATTTTGGAGAAAAATTGGAAAAACAAAGAGTTTCTCAAATAACGCCATCTAGCGAGTGCCGCGAAAATCAATGTAACACAGCCATTATTTTGTTTAAATTAGCAAGCCTCCCTTTCTTAAACGAGACCAAGTTCATCAAATTCGGTTGAGTCAAACCAAAGTTATGGACACTTTTATCAGTAGACTTTCCCCCTCCTCTTCCGCCCTAATTTTACATCTTACAGCAAAAAGTGTTAAATCAAAAAGATGTAGAATTCTAGTAGAATTATCAGTGTAATATTTTTTTGATAGCTTTTATAGGGATATTTTCCGGAAAAATGTCTTTTTTTACATGACCACAGCAGTTACGCCCCCTAGCGGCAGAGTTAGGAACTTAAAAATTATTTCCAGCAATTTCTCTTGGCCACTTTCCTTCTTGGGATTTTTTTCCAAAGCTCCTGGAGTATCAATTCCTGAGATATGGTACCTCATCACCCTTAATGAAACACCCTGTATATATATATATATATATATATATATATATATATATATATATATATATATATATATATATATATATATATATATATATATATATATATATATATACAGTGACCGGTAAAAAGTTCGCAACATATGAGAAATTTTTTATTAGGAGAGTATCGAAAAAACTTTTTCGGGGGATCGGTTCTGCATGTCCGATAACCTAGAAATCGATTTTGACATATGTCACGTGACCACTGGTATAGCGGCAAATTAAAAAAAAGATTGTGAATTTACAAAAAGTGAGGTTAGTTGACGAGATATCAAAAAAAATATATTTGAAAAAGTTGCTTAGAATTAAATTCTAGGTCGTCATGCAGAATTTCAAGATTTTATTTAAAAAAATTTGAAAAAGCAATTTTTTTAAATCGATTTACGAATTTCTAGTTTTTTTCTTTTAGATAGCTTGGCTAATGTAAAGCCCATGTATTTGGATGAAAATAAACGAATATAGTAGTTTTTTCTACAATTGACAGGACAAAATTAAAAAAACAGGGTTTCGCCGGACGCTAGCTGTTGCAATGGTTTGTATTTAGCAGTAGTGTCAAAATTTTAGAGACATTTCAATGAGACTACAATGACAAAAGCTAAATCGTCTTAAATATATCTGAAGTTGGACTTTTTGTAAAGTTAAGGGGATTAGAATAGAAAATAAACAAAAAATTACGTGTTGCACAAACCATTGCAACACCGAGCGTCCGGCGAACACCTATTTTTTCGATTTTGTCCTGTCAATTGTAGAAAAAACTACTGGATTCGTTTATTTTCATCCAAATACATGGACTTTACATTAGCCAAGCTATCTAAACGATAAAAACTGGAAATTTGTAAATCCATAAAAAAATATTTAAAAAAAATTGAGTTTTCCAATTTTTTAAAATAAAATCTTAAAATTTTGCATGAGGACTTAGAATTTCATTCTAAGCAAATTTTTCAAATAACTTTTTTGATATCTCGTCAACTAACCTCACTTTTTGTAAATTCACAATTTTTTCTTTAATTTGCCGCTATATCAGTGGTCATGTGACGTATGTCAAAATCGATTTTTAGGTAATCGGACATGCAGAACCGATCCCCCGGAAAAGTTTTTTCGATACTCTCCTAATAAAAAATTTTCCCATATGTTGCGAACTTTTTGCCGGTCACTATATATATATATATATATATATATATATATATATATATATATATATATATATATATATATATATATACTCATGGACAAAATTATCGAGTATTTTTTGTTATCACTGTTACTCGAAAAGAATCTTAAATTATCCAATTAAACTGACATATGTGCTGATGGTATTCATCTAGGAGGCGGATATGTTCACTTGTTTTAAAATACTTTGACATTACATATTAATGGCGACTATAGTCTTTCGTGCATATTATGCTAAAAACATTGCATACTTATTTAAGAATACTAGTGACATAAGTTATTTGTGGCGAAATTAAGTGAGTTTAGAGTCATTCGCATTTGCCAGTCCTCTATTTAAAATAACAGTATACAGTATGCCACCAGTTAGACATTGGTTCCGACTCTGTAAGAACCATATCCTTAATAATGTCGAAATTTATTAACCGCGATGCCTCGTAATTTAAGGATATTCCCTTAACTTTACAAACCATCACATCAGAATTAGTCTTGGTAGCATTTACTTTATAAGAATAATTTTTGGGGCCTCCAGAAACAAACTCTGTAATGTAGCTGTCATCACCATACACTTCTAATTCATCGGTTAGATCACCAATGAATTGTCCAGTAGTTAAATCAGTCGCACCAGGTCTGGTAACGTAAATAACGGAGTCAGTATCGTAATAAAGGACTCTGTCATGTAATTGTTCGAGAAACGAATAAAGTTTCAGACGCGCTTGGGCAGTAACGAAAGCAGCAATAACCATATTAACAGTAGCTAACGGATCAAAGGATTCTTCTCTATGTTCATATCCAACAATTAGAGTGTTGTCATTGACAGGGAGAACACCATTAACATAAATTGATGGATTTGTTAGCATTGCAAATAATTCAACAGGTTTATTTACAATCTTTGTCTTTGGTTGATTTTCCCGTTGTCCAAATTTGCCCCAAAAAGAGTTTAAAATAAGTTTAGCTAGAGATCTTAGACCAGGGTTTTCAAAAATCCGAGAATATTCTAATTTGACATCTTCCCTTGCAAAGAATTCTTCAATATATTTGTTTTTCTCTTCCTCGGTCGTACACTCTTTGGGCCAACCGGATGCTTCCTGTTTTATTTTAATAAATTTGTTCATCATTCCTGTGAACAAGCCATCTTCGCCAGTCTCCTTATTAAATGTCAGAACATCATATTTCCATATTTCTTGTATTTCGGTTATATTGTATCCCTTCACAACAGCTTTAAGTACCTCGTTTAGAACCCATGTTCCCTCTAACTTTCTTTCTTTATCAGTATGGTTGCACTCGTTTGTAATCCTGTCTTCACCGCAGGTTCGACAAAGAACAAACATCAATTTACTATTCATTTTAACGGGGAGAACTGGGTGGTAGAGATCTTGAGGAGGTAAAATTTTACATTTAATTAAGCCGCTGATATTGTTCAAATCCAAACTGTGACATTCCTCCCCTACGAAAACTTGAGGATGTGCAACTGGAAATTTTCCATACTTACACACCCAGGGGTACAGGGAACAAACATCCACGTAGTTAATCTTTTCTGCTTCTTTAGCCTTGTAATAAGTATGAGTATTACCCGTACGCCCTCCCTAGAAAGCATATCTCGGGTTTAAAGGCAAAAGTGTTAAAAGGATGTGTCTCGGTGTAGGCCTTAATTTCCAAATTATCTTTTAATTGCTTTCTAAAGTCACACTCCCATATTTCATTAACAACAAAACCCATTTCTTTCAACTTTGTAATTTTTGCTTGAGATGATTCATACCTTAAATTTGGTGTTGTGGAAGGATCGTCACAAACAGGATCATCTCTTCCAAATTTATAACATTTTGGGCATCCATGGTAATAACAGCCCTGAAACTCGAAAATTTCATTGGTTTCAAGACAGTAACCATCAACTTTTACACCATGCAGAACCATTTCTCTCCCTTTAGCAGCATGTAAAATATTGATTTGTTTTTGTTTTTCCTCTCAAATTAGCCACTCTATTGAAATTTTACTTTGTTGATCTTTCCACCTGTATCCGTTTTTAGGAATAACTCCAATGGTGTTGGGTTTTAAAAAGTTTCTGCGGAATACTTTGTTGCATGCGGAAGCAATTGTTGTGGCTTCGGAAAAGGGACAGACATTAGTGGTTGACAACAGTTGATCTCTAAATTTCAAACAGGCTCTTGTTAGAATTTCTACATTTCATACACAGTATTCAACCAGGTCTTTTTGCATTTCGAATCGATCATTTTTGTGTCCCTCGTACCACTGTAAAAACTTCTTTCGATCATCTTCCTTCATGGTGTCTGGAGAGTAGTATTCTAAAGCAGGGAGGGTACCAACGTAATGTTCGTTTGCTTTTGTGTTGAATAAATGAGGAAAATATCCCTTTTTGAAGTCATCGCCCAAACCAAATGCTTTTGGTAATTTCGACAAGGCCATAGGGAAATAGTTAAGAGTCAATAAATTTCACATTTCCAACCTTCATCATGATTATTTTTGTACCCCTCATAATTAGTTCTGGTGTTAGAGTCGTGTTTGTGAGTAAATAATTCAAAATAAATTGATGGTCAAATGCTTGACCGTTGTGTGCTATTACAACAACATTTTTAAAGGTTTTTCTTAATTGTAGCAAATGTTGTGTAAATAGTAAAACAGGATCAAAATTTTTAAGTATTTGCAGTCTAACACCACATTTTCTACATATTTTGTCTTCTGTATTGATGCACACGTCACAACATTGTTTAAAAACACAGAGATTTACTTGGTGAAGAAGCGAACCATTAGTCAACTCCTCTTCTTGTCGGGTCTCAAAGTCGTAAAACACGAAAAGTACATCTTTCGTTTTCCGCTTTTCTGTGTCCCTTTGAATGAAACATAGATGATTGTCAGGAGCATATGTTCTACATATTTTACAAAATACTTCTCCACATACATGTTGTCTTTTACCCCTCACTGTTTTAAAACAATTCTCACAACTTCTAATTTCTGCACACACGGTGCTTTTCTCCCAAGACCCATTTCGTAGGTGATTCTCGTAACAAGCCTGGCCGACGGCAATTGGTACATTTAATTTTAAGTTGTTGACTCGTACATTTCGGAGACTGAAGGCAACCAGCACACACTCCACCGGTGCTCATCTTTGTGATCAAACGGCGAGTGGCATTCTTCGCAGTAATAGCTGCAGCAAAAGGCTGCCGTAGTAGAAGTAATTACATTAAAATGTCCATCATGATGTAACAAGTTAAGTCTTTTATTGCTTTCTGTAGTTCCTTCAAAAATGGTAGCTCTGCCCTTTGACCCGTAACTGTATACCACAATTTTGTAATCCTTGAGGTGTTCTTGAAATTGCTGAAGCTCGACAATGCCAGCCCCTTCTTCGGGAATTACAACACCAGCTTCTTCTAATAACGTTCTGGTTCTTGTAATCTGTATTTTCCCCGTATCTTTCCTTACTTTGTTAAATTCAGGGTCTTTGTCCAAGTTGGCTATCGCAACCACCAAGGAGCGAGGTAGGCATAAATTGCCTTTATTCGTAATACTTATTATTCCTCGTCGCATACCACATTCCTCTTCAAAGCTGTTGTATTTACCTCCTCTTCCCCGACCTGTCGGTAAGCGTAAAGTTGTTACTTTAAGACAAAAAGTGTCTGTATTAAGTCCTGTTGAGTTGGACTGGTAAACATTGCTAATAACGTCCCAAACATCCTCGTAACTAATTTCTTCGGCCGGTTTAAAACCTATCCATCCTTCACCTCGATTAAAATCTTTAGAACAGAAACTAAAAGCCACCTGATCCGATGGTTGTAGACCGCTAGTAACCTTGTAAATAACTTGGTTAATTGCTTCTTTTATCCACTCATCGGGCTCAGCCCCAGCAGGTATTGGATTTAACTTAAATTCTAGGTTTCTACCTGTCAGGTTGAATCTTCTAACCTTCTTGCTAGTGTCTCTAACAATAACAAACTTTTCCATACTGTCAGGCACGTCTTCACTCATCGACTGATCAAACAGAAATGATTAGACTGCTCTGGCGCACCTCTACTTATAACCTCGGTTCACCAAAACAGGGACACGTTCGGACACTTAATAAAAATACCAAGTAGAGTACATTCAGAAACAAAGTATTTTAACCAATCAGAATCGAACTTGCGAGTGTAAACCAATCAGAATTAAGCTTACAGGTTTTAACTAATCAAACTAAATTTTAATTTGCTCTTGCAAACTTAGCACACCATCTGCTTAACTTTTCAAGGTCAGCTGGTACTGCGTATTACAGTTTTCACGAAAAAAATTAGATTCTCCCGTCTAAAAACTAAAGCTTAGGTTTAGTAAGTTTTTCTATTCGTATACGCAACGCGCCTTTGTTGTTCTATTATAAACAATTAAAGGGTCATAATTATAGCGGTGAGATCTTCAAAGCAAAATCCGTGTAAGTATCGATAGAAAATGGATAAATAAGAGAGTTTTCTTGGGAGGACTGAGTCAATGATGAGTCGAATGGCTCTCATTTGGAGGTCTTATTAAGTTGGGAAACATAAAGAGTGTGTAATTAGGCATGGGAGAAATAGTTTTCTGGCCCGAAAGAGAAAACAGCTTTTAGCTGCCGATGTGGCTGATAGTTAAATCTAATTTAAATTAAATTTGGTATAGGTAATAAACAAGATTATAAAGATAAAGTGGAAAAATCTGAAAACCAAATTTAGAAAAAATGGATATTTTATACCCTCTTGTACATTATTTTTATACGTTAGAACTGTGTTATGTTTGAAAAAAAAAATGGTAGGGCGGCAACCTGTGTGCAAGAAACAGTATAGGGAGAAAGCGAGAAAGTAACATAAGAGAGAGGTGGTAGGGAGAGAGGTATCACAACAGAGAGAGGTAGCATAGGAGAGAGGAGAGCTAGTAAAAGAGAGAGCTAGCATAAGAGAGAGGAGAGCTAGTAAAAGACAGAGAGGTAGCATAAGAGAGAGGTGGTAGGGAGGGAGGTAGCATAAGAGAGATGTAGCATAACAGAGATAGGTGGCATAAGAGAGGAGAGCTAGTAAAAGAGAGAGGTAGCATAAAAGAAAGAAGAGGTAGTAAAAGGGAGAGAGAAATCCGAATACATCCGAAAATCTTCATTAAAACCAGTCATAGAACCTGATGAAATTTATCGTTACAAGAAGAGGAAGCTCATTGTTTTTATCATTCTAAAGTACCATGTATATATGCACATACTAATGTATACAATTTATATAATAATTATTTAATTATTTAATAAAACACATAAATGAAATAAACTATTTTTTATTTTAAAATATATAAATTAGGTGTTATTATCTTCAAATACTTCTTTCAATGATGTCATGTGGAATAAACTGTTTTACTTCATTCAGATAGTCCATAAATTCCATTTCTTTCATCGTGTACAGAAAAAGTCTTTAAATCAAAAGTATGTAAATATATGTTACAGGCTTCCGCAGCTTTTCCATATTTATTTGCCAATTCCATACATTCACCATATCTATAAAATCTTTCGAATCCATGCTCGGCTTCATGCGCAGCATCAAATTTTAAATTACTAAAGTGTTGTGATAGATTCTCTATAGCACTTGTTAGGTTATATGCTACTCGTTGAGATATATATGCTAACCACGGCATGTTGGAGAATGTACAGACTTAAAATAAGTTCAGGGCTTTAAATATTAATTTAGGATAGGGTGGGAGGAATAAAAAGAAAAAATATATTTTAATATTTTTATTTTCAATACAACTCTTTACAGATTCATTACACGCGAATGTATCAACCAGTATTGGAGGTATCATAAGAGAGAGTTCTAATAACAGAGAGAGGTAGTATAAGAGAGAGAGGTGGTAGGGAGGAAGGGAGGTATCATAAGAGAGACGTCTCATAACAGAGAGAGGTAGCATAGGAGAGCTAGTAAAAGAGAGAGAGAGGTAGCATAAGATGAGCACCGGTGCGGTGGAGTGTGTGCTGGTTGCCTTCAGTCTCCGAAATGTGCAAGTCAATAACTTAAAATTAAATGTACCAACTGCCGTCGGTACTTTAAAGGCCAGGCTTGTTACGAGAATCACCTACGAAATGGGTCTTGGGAGAAAAGCACCGTGTGTGCAGAAATTAGAAGTTGTGAGAATTGTTTTAAAACAGTGAGGGGTAAAAGACAACATGTATGTGGAGAAGTATTTTGTAAAATATGTAGAACATATGCTCCTGAAAATCATATATGTTTCATTCAAAGAGACACAGAAAAGCGGAAAACGAAAGATGTACTTTTCGTGTTTTACGACTTTGAGATCCGACAAGAAGAGGAGTTGACTAATGGTTCGCTTCTTCACCAAGTAAATCTCTGTGTTTTTAAGCAATGTTGTGACGTGCGCATCAATACAGAAGACAAAATATGTAGAAAATGTGGTGTTAGACTGCAAATACTTAAAAATTTTGATCCTGTTTTACTATTTACGCAACATTTGCTACAATTAAGAAAAACATTTAAAAATGTTGTTGTAATAGCACACAACGGTCAAGCATTTGACCATCAATTTATTTTGAATTATTTACTCACAAACACCACTCTAACACCAGAAGTAATTATGAGGGGTACAAAAATAATCATGATGAAGGTTGGAAATGTGAAATTTATTGACTCTCTTAACTATTTCCCTATGGCCTTGTCGAAATTACCAAAAGCATTTGGTTTGGGCGATGACTTCAAAAAGGGACATTTTCCTCATTTATTCAACACAAAAGCAAACGAACATTACGTTGGTACCCTCCTTGCTTTAGAATACTACTCTCCAGACACCATGAAGGAAGATGATCGAAAGAAGTTTTTACAGTGGTACGAGGAACACAAAAATGATCGATTGGAAATCCAGAGGACCTGGTTGAATACTGTGTATCAGATGTAGAAATTCTAACACGAGCCTGTTTGAAATTTAGAGATCAACTGTTGTCAACCACTAATTTCTGTCCCTTTACCGAAGCCACAACAATTGCTTCCGCATGCAACAAAGTATTCCGCAGAAACTTTTTAAAACCCAACACCATTGGAGTTATTCCTAAAAACGGATACAGGTGGAAAGATCAACAAAGTAAAATTGCAATAGAGTGGTTAATTTGGGAGGAAAAACAAAAACAAATTAATATTTTACATGCTGCTAAAGGGAGAGAAATGGTTCTGCATGGTGTAAAAGTTGATGGTTACTGTCTTGAAACCAATGAAATTTTCGAGTTTCAGGGCTGTTATTACCATGGATGCCCAAAATGTTATAAATTTGGAAGAGATGATCCTGTTTGTGACGATCCTTCCACAACACCAAATTTAAGGTA
The DNA here is from genome assembly GCA_963971165.1 of Philopedon plagiatum. Lineage (NCBI taxonomy): Eukaryota > Metazoa > Arthropoda > Insecta > Coleoptera > Curculionidae > Philopedon > Philopedon plagiatum. The sequence continues at coordinate 12,820 of CAXARB010000063.1, read as the reverse complement.
TGAATCATCTGAAGCAAAATTTACAAAGTTAAAAGAAATGGGTTTTGTTGTTAATGAAATATGGGAGTGTGACTTTAGAAAGCAATTAAAAGATAATTTGGAAATTAAGGCCTACACCGAGACACATCCTCTTTTAACACTTTTGCCTTTAAACCCGAGATATGCTTTCTAGGGAGGGCGTACGGGTAATACTCATACTTATTACAAGGCTAAAGAAGCAGAAAAGATTAACTACGTGGATGTTTGTTCCCTGTACCCCTGGGTGTGTAAGTATGGAAAATTTCCAGTTGCACATACTCAAGTTTTCGTAGGGGAGGAATGTCACAGTTTGGATTTGAACAATATCAGCGGCTTAATTAAATGTAAAATTTTACCTCCTCAAGATCTCTACCACCCAGTTCTCCCCGTTAAAATGAATAGTAAATTGATGTTTGTTCTTTGTCGAACCTGCGGTGAAGACAGGATTACAAACGAGTGCAACCATACTGATAAAGAAAGAAAGTTAGAGGGAACATGGGTTCTAAACGAGGTACTTAAAGCTGTTGTGAAGGGATACAATATAACCGAAATACAAGAAATATGGAAATATGATGTTCTGACATTTAATAAGGAGACTGGCGAAGATGGCTTGTTCACAGGAATGATGAACAAATTTATTAAAATAAAACAGGAAGCATCCGGTTGGCCCAAAGAGTGTACGACCGAGGAAGAGAAAAACAAATATATTGAAGAATTCTTTGCAATGCTAACAAGTCCATCAATTTATGTTAATGGTATTCTCCCTGTCAATGACAACACTCTAATTGTTGGATATGAACATAGAGAAGAATCCTTTGATCCGTTAGCTACTGTTAATGTGGTTATTGCTGCTTTCGTTACTGCCCAAGCGCGTCTGAAACTTTATTCGTTTCTCGAACAATTAGATGACAGAGTCCTTTATTACGATACTGACTCCGTTATTTACGTTACCAGACCTGGTGCGACTGACTTAACTACTGGACAATTCATTGGTGATCTAACCGATGAATTAGAAGTGTATGGTGATGACAGCTACATTACAGAGTTTGTTTCTGGAGGCCCCAAAAATTATTCTTATAAAGTAAATGCTACCAAGACTAATTCTGATGTGATGGTTTGTAAAGTTAAGGGAATATCCTTAAATTACGAGGCATCGCGGTTAATAAATTTCGACATTATTAAGGATATGGTTCTTACAGAGTCGGAACCAATATCGATCATCTCAAAAGATATTCGAAGAACCAAAGACCACTCTGTAACAACCTGCACTGTGACGAAACTCTACAGGCCAAACTCCACAAAAAGAAAGTTTCTAGTTGATGGGAACTCTGAACCATTTGGTTACAAGAAACAGAAAACCTGTTAATTAGAATGTATATTATAATATTGTACAGCATTGTAATTAATAAATAGTTGACAGCTTTTGTTGTGAGTTATTATTTCTGTATCTTTAAGTCGCGATGTCTTAAATCGGTTCTAATTTAAAACTACTGGATGAATTCTAAGGGCAACAAAACGTTCTATGTTTATTGGTAAAGAAAATCAAGTTTTAAGTGGAAATATATTAAGGGTGTAAGCCTATCAATTCTATCTTGATTCGTTGTTGTCAGATGTACACAGTTCTTAAAACATTGTTAAAGTTTAATACAAGAGTATTAAACTTTAACAATGTTTTAAGAACTACGAACTACGAACTAAGAACTACATTTAGAAAATTCTTAAAACCATGGTTAAGAAGGTTTTACTGCAATGTCGCCTGGTCAGAGCTAATAATACTTAGAAACATCTAGGTATATTTTGTACGCATAATGACAGTATCCTATTCTGTCGTTCAAACCCCGAAATTTGTGGCACGAAGTTCAAAATCCAAAATGGCCTAAATATTACTCTAAGAAATGCATGTCTCTAATTTGTTCGTACTGCAGCTTTAATTTACCTTAAAACGCTAGAAATATTTTACCATTGTCTTTAGGTTTTAAACTTAACACATCTGTCTTTGAGTTATTCGCCCTTAACTACAAGTTTCCTTAACTATTTGCAGTAGTGGTAAACTACCCATTCAAATAACATAAAATCTTTAACCTTGTTCCAACAGTATCTCTTCTTCTTTCTCTCTCGGGGAAATTCTTAGTTTAAAGTATTGATAGGGTATGACTAAATTTTTTATAGGTTAAGTAACGACTAAAAATATATAGCATTTAAAAGTATTTCACTCCGAGATCTAAGAATAAATCCAAGCTCCTAATTTACGTGGAGCGGGGCTCTAACAGTCTGGCTAATAACAATACAAATTTTCGGAATGAGTACGTTAGAAAGGCATTCTTCGTAGGTTTTACGATTTTAATACTTGCACTTGAAACACAAATATTGACTACTCTCCTTAGGTTTCCTGGCTCGAAACTTAATACGTATTTCAAAGTATGTCTTATCTTGTAGATTGTTCTTCACTAAAATTTAGACAGTCTTTGGTCTTAGTTGGTAAAAACCAAAATTTTCTGTTTCTCGCGAGCTTCATCACCACTAAATATTTAAACTCGTAGCAGTATTTCGTCTCCCTCGTCCTCATTCTCCTCGTAAATTTCCTAAACATGTTTGAAGAATTGTGAAAAAGGCTGATTTAATCCTGTTTATTACTGTATGGCGAAGGAGTATTGATGAAGTGGTGAACATATGTTAGAAAATGCAATGCATGTCTTAATATTTTGTATGTCAGGTTAAATTAGCTGTTAGCTGGTTTTTAGCGGTTTTTAGCTGGTTTTTGGCTGTTTGTTAGCTAGTTTTTAGCTGTTTTAGGTGTTTTTTAAGCTGTTTTTAGCTGTTTTCAGCTGTTTTTAGCTGTTTTTAGCTGTTTTTAGCTGTTTTAGCTGGTTTTTAGCTGTTTTAGCTGGTTTTTAGCTGTTTGTTAGCTGGTTTTTAGCTGTTTTTAGGTGTTTTTTAGCTGTTTTTAGCTGTTTTTAGCTGTTTTTAGCTGTTTTTTAACTGTTTTTAGGTGTTTTTTTAGTTGTTTTTAACTGCTTTAAGCTGTTTCTAGCTGGTTTTTAACTGTTTTTAGGTGTTTTTAGCTGTTTTTAACTGTTTTTAGCTGGTTTTAGCTGGTTTTTAGCTGTTTTTAGCTGGTTCTTAGCTCTTTTTAGCTGGTTTTTAGCTGTTTTTAGCTGGTTTTTAGCTGTTTCTAGCTGGTTTTTAGCTGTTTTTAGCTATTGGAAGCTCCTTTGGAATGGATTTTGATGGAATTTCCCGGAAGTGAATGCAGTATATCCATATATACATGTAAATTGGAAGCTCCTCTTGGAAGCTCCCTGGTCCAGCTTGCCTATAAATTCCCTACTGCGCAACTTGCTTAGATTTCGCTCAAAATCAGCAATTATATGTAAAAAAATTAACTCTACATTATTTTCAAATAAAATTTTTCTCTACGATGCGTACTTTTTTAGTTATTCTCCTGTAAATATCTCTCATTGATTGGCTAGTGATTGTAGTGTCTCCAAAAGCCTTCGTATGGGTTACCCGATGAATGTCTGTACATGGATTTGATAGTTGTGTGGTCTAGGTCGTCAAACATCACCAAGGAGATCCCAACACCTTCTAAGAGGTCCTAGGTTCGAATCCTGTGCTAGTCAGGGTCCTAGTTTCGAACCCTGTGCTAGTCAGGACTTTTTCAATAACGTTTTTTTTTCAGTTTGCACCAGAGGGGTGGGGCTTGTGACGTCATCTGTCTGGCTCAAGTAACGGGATACCTACTCGTATAAAAACAGAATGGTACACAAAAGAAACATGGTCCTCCTGATACGTAAATTACAACTCTCAGCACCCAATCTCTCAAAAAAAAATCAGTAATCATTGGTCTTGCAGACCGCGCAATAAAACTATCAAGTCCCGAATATCGCGAATTTGCCATCAAAAAAGCTAAAGAAGCACTTAAGCTCAACTGTTACCCTGAAAAATTAGTAAACAATATATTTAAAAGAAGAATACACATGTTTTATAACAAGACCCAGCCAAAAAACAACTTAAAAAACAAAAACTTTCTTTCCCTACCATACTTCCCGGGGTTATCGGAAAAATTAAAAAAAACCTTTAGTGAACATAACATTACAGTCGCTCATAAAGGACACAATCTTTTAAAAAAAAACAACTTTAGCACCCTAAAATCTAAAATTCCTAAACACAAAAAAAGCCACGTGGTATATCAAATACCCTGTAAAGACTGTGATAGTATATATATATATCGGTCAAACTAGTCAATATTTAAAAAATCGACTCAACAGCCATAAATACGATAAAAAAAAACAAAACAGCGCTAACCAACCATAGCTTAGAAAAACAACATACCTTTGATTTTGAAAATGTAAAAATATTACGGACAGAAACCCACACAAAAAAAAGAGAATTTTACGAAATGATCGAAATTCAAAAAAACACAAAAAGCATAAATTCAAAAACAGATACAAAAAATCTAGCCAAAATTTACCACAGCATAATTAAATAATTCACAATTAAGTCACAAACATTAAATTTTAGTTTCGTCCAAATCACACAAAATAAAGACAGCCAACGCCCACGCCAAAAAACAGTCATTCCTTAAAAATAATAAAAATATAAAGAAACGGTTTAAAAACATCATAAAAAAAATTGATCAATATAATGGGAAAAAAGACTATCCGCTTATCTACCTTAACAATATTGGATCGTCAGTATTCTCCTATATGCCGCGACAAACGGTGATCATTTTTAAAAATGTGTACGTGTTTTAATTGTTTTTAAATCAATATTTTAATAAAAACCATAAACTACAGGATAATTTTCCTTCAAGGTAAGTCATTATTTTATAGTTTGTACAATTGCAAATTTAACTCACAAGCTGTTCTCTTTCAGCAATGAAGAAGAATAAAATAATTTCTAAATTAAAAAAATTCTGAAGAAGGTCGAAAGACGAGACCGAAACGTCAGTAAAAGTGTAATAATATAAAAAAAACTCGATTTTTAATTCATTAGGACTAATAAACCCAAGATTAAAAAAATCCTTCTTAGTTTTTAATTAAGGAAGGAAAAAGTAAAAAAATATACCAGATAAGTCCAAGAAAAAAGAAAAACAAATTCAATACATATATACCGGGTGTCAACGGGATCACTTTCCGGCTGCCATTTCTTTAGTTGTTAATCGAACAGGATTAAAACTTTGCAGGAGTCATAGGCTAATAAAAAGCTGGGAGAATGTATCGAGAAGAGTATCCAGGTCGGATTAACCACCCAAGTAGGCAATACATCATTTATTTAATTAGAAAAATGAGACTTGAGCCCGATGTTCCTCAGGAATTTATAATAAGTGAGGTTATTGAAATAAATGTTGTTGCTTTTGTAGAACAAAATCCGACTAGTTCTACAAGGGAAGTAGGCCAAGAATTAAATATAGTCACGAATCCGTTAGGAAAATATTAAAGAAGCATGGTTATCGCTCTTACAAATACCATTTGCATCAGCATTTTTGTACAAAAACGATTTTGATAGAAGATTGGAATACTGCAATTGGTTTTTAAACAACAACAACAATATCAATGATTTAGCGTCTTCAATAATGCAATCGGATGAGTCTAGGTTTACCAATAATGGTATGTTCAACAGACAAAATAAAAGATACTGGTCGTTGGAAAACCAACATCGGATGATTCAGGGAAATTTCCAAGAGCAAGTTGGAATCAATGTTTGGGCTGCAATAATTGGCAATAGAATAATAGGACCACTTTTTTTTGAAGGACATTTAACCGCTGAGAGATATTTGGGATTCCTAGAAAACGAAATTGAAGAATATTTGGATTATCTACCCCTGGCGGTAACACAACAAATGTATTTTCAGCAGGATGGGGCGCCACCACATAATGCTCATATAGTAAGAAATTATTTGGAGGAGAAATTTGGGGGTCGGGTCATTGCCACCCACGGGCCAATACAATGGCCACCCCGTTCGCCGGACCTAACTTCACTTGATTTTTTTTATGGGGTCATATTAAGAACCAGGTCTACATTACGCCACCAGCAACACTGCAAATTTTAAAAAAAACAGAATACGGGAAGCTTTTGCAAATATCACCCCGGAAATACTCAGAACTGTAGTAGAACAGAACGTTTACCGGGTAAGACTGTGCAGAGATGCCCAAGGTGGATATTTTGAAAACCTAATTGGTCACTAAATTGGGATTTACAGTTGTTAATTGTTATATTATTTACTTGTTTTATTTCAATAAACATCTAGGTAAAAATATTATTGTTACTTTAATATTAAATCTAACATTGGACTAAGTAAAAATGATGACAAAATGCTATAAATCCAAAGGTTTCTAAATACATATTAGGTATTAGATATAAGTAAGACCTTTTATTTTTCAATTTGACAAAGAAAACTTTAATATTATTTTTCTGGTCTGTGGTACATTGTTTACAGCAACCCATTATTATTATTATTCAATTTTGTCATGGCTAACTGAATATAATATTTGATCGTCGTGCAGTTGCATGTTTGATCAAACCATAAAAAATGGCAATTGCAATAAAATGCTGTTTTCTTTAGAAAATCCAAGCGAAGTTTGATGTTGTGATGCACCGTTGGATTCGTAATAAAAAACCGCATCTAATTATACTATGAAAGTGGTATAGTTGTATTTAATTTTTTTAAGTTATTATCAAAAAAGTGATTTAGTCAACTTTGAACGCTCTGGTAAGACAAATGAAAGGTGATAAAATTGTGTAGGTATTTTTGTGCAGATGTAAACGTCTACTAGAACGATTTAAGGTGGGTCATGGCAATCTAGATTAAAAAAGCAATTGCTTTAAAAAATGTTAAATTGACACAAGAAGTAATAAAAATAACGCAGTGATACGTAAAATGATCTCTAGATTCCAAAAATCAAGAAATATACTGGGTGTCCTATTTGAAAATCCAAAGTTGGGGTCACTTCCGGCTAAACCGGAAGTCGTCGAAATTTGACAAGTACCTCGAAAAGTGACTTTTTATTAGCCTATGACTCCTGCAAAGTTTCATCTTATTCGATTAAAAACTAAATAAATGGCAGCCGGAAAGTGATCCCGTTGACACCCGGTATATATATATATATATATATATATATATATATATATATATATATATATATATATATATATATATATATATATATATATACATACATATATATATATATATATATATATATATATATATATATATATATATATATATATATATATATATATATATATATATATATATACATCCCGCTATCTTCCGGGCGTCCTTTCATAATTCGTGCTCTGAGCGTCCACCAAAAATTTCCCAAGCAATCCCGACTATGCCGAGTGAATATTTTTTATTTTTGAACTGTAGGTGTCGTTAAGAGCATTTAGGATTTAATTTTTCAAGTAATTTTTTTTTAATTTTTACATTACCGATTTCCCGGCGTCCTTTCTTAAAACCACTTACGAGCGTCCAAAATATACAGAAAAACTTTTAAATTCCGGCCACCTAGCGTCCAATTTGTATATTATGCTTTTACCGAGTCCACTATTGAGCGCCCGGCCATGTTGCCAGATTAAAATGGTACTCTTATAGTACTGCTAGAGTTAATTGACATATATAAACTTCATGTCCCAAGTCTACGCCACCCTATTGGTCCACTACGAATAAAATGGACTGTCGGTGTCATCCTGACTACAAAAATTTCGGATATGCGGTTTTTGATGCGATCCGCTCGGGTAATTAGCTTTTTCAATTAGGTTTGGAAATACACTACGGTCTATTTTTTTTCCAACGCAAAATGACATCTAGCTTACTGCGCAGACTCTGTAATACTTGCGATCATTCTGATCATATTATATAGTTAGCTAGGGAGATTATTTAAATGTATGTACGCTCATATTAATCATAAATAGTACAGGATCTTTACAAAGAGCGAAATGTAATTTTGACTTTTCCGTTTGAAAAAAAAACCGACTTTATATGATTTCATCAAAGTTTTCTGTTTCTATCTTATTTTTGTATATTGAATTTCGCTTTATTGTTTACTTAAAAAAATCTTCATTTAAAAAAAATACATAGGTAGGTACTTAATATTTTCTTTTAATTTTATTTTAATTTCAGCTTTTATGTAAAACAATAATACATTTACAGTTCTAAGTACACACATATTTTCTATAAAAACATCTCCAAGTTGTAACCGTCTACTCCTCAAGAAAGGTACCACACAGTTGTTTATTCAGTAAGTATAGGTAAAATTTGTATACACATTTTAAGAAAAACGTTCTGTAAACATGTATTGGAAAACGATTTGTTTTCCAGATAGAGGGTGTCAAAAAATCAGTAATTATTAGTATCTGTAAAAAATATACATATTATGTTAGGAATAATAGAGACCAAGCTTTAAGGTAATTGGATTTCCAAAGGTAAACTAGTTACTAATAACAAAAAATACTACAGTACGCCATTGCTTTAATAAACTATTGTATATATTTTTTGATTAAGTATTTAAAAGTGTAACTTTTTTTGTTATTTTCGTATTTCGCTTTGTTTGAGAAGTATTTTTAGTGGAAGTGACACAATAAACAACTTCATATTTTCTTATTACTTTCAAATTTTTACCAGTTTTCATAAAATTCTATAAGTTTGGCAGAAACGGAACAAAACTACTACTGTTGCATATAACTGAATAACTTAAAAACTACGGTGTATGTTTATATATAACAGGCCGGTACTCTAAAGGAACTATTTAACAAAGGAAGGTTATTGATCGTTATAAAGGACTGTGAATAGCTGGGAATTCCGCAGGTCCATTTGGTCATTTAATAAGTTTATATTATGCTTATAAATTTCCCTGGAATAACCCACGTTTGCAAAGCTTTATTATGATGATCAGCAAACTGAAGGGTCAGAATGTCTTAAACTCAGTGGCGGCTGGTGAATTTTCGAAGTTGTATATCTCTGTTCCTACTTACAGGACCCGAACCAAATTTGGGGGTTTTAATAGTGAGGCCCCTGGGAATGTTTTGGTAAAGAAAAAAAACATTTTGTAATTTGCGAAAAAAGGTTAAAGTTTTGGTGTGCCCCTCCTAGGAAAAAAATGAGAACGTCTAGGTATTTTATTTATTCTTTTTTCTAAACAAATTTTATATCATTTTGTCGATAATTTTTAAATTTTGAGAGAAAAAAATGTGTTAGTAGAAAGTTATGGTCATTTGAATTTTTTTAAGCCCAAAATAAAATTTAAGAAAAAATTCAAATGACTACAACTTCCTACTAACACATTTTTTTCTCTCAAAATTTAAAAACTGTCTACAAAATGATGTAAAATTTGTTTAGAAAAAATAATAAATAAAATACCTAGACGTGTTAATGTTTTTCTTAGGAGGGGCACACCAAAAATTCAACTTTTTTTCGCAAATTACAAAATGTTTTTTTTTTCTTTAACAAAACATTCCCAGCGGGCTCACTATTAAAACCCCTAAATTTGGTACGGGTCCTGTAAGTAGGAACAGAGATATACAACTTTGAAATTTCACCAGCCGCCACTGCTTAAACTCCCAAAAATGCTGGGTGACAACGTTACCTTAATGTATATTGTATACCATAATGTCATAGTGCAGAGGTTAGTATATTTCTATAGTACACATGGTATAGGGGATGAAGAGAGAAAAACTTATACAGTGTTTAAACCTGTGCCGGAAATCTCTCTTACTTACTCTATTTAAGGACCATGGAAAATGCTGCAGCTATTGAAGCATTCCTCGAATGCAGTACTTGATACTAAGTTGTATGATGCACAGAAACATCACAAAACAAAAGCAATTTCCCTTGAAATGGAATTCATATTGATATAATATAGGAGAGTAAAATAATTATTAAGTAAAAAAAAAATCACAAAAACATTTACCCCGAAATAAAATTATTTAACTCACGGCTTTTAATAATTGATGTGAATCGATCCTATTCAATAAAACTGGTATGCTAGATACTTCCGGCAGTTTTTGGGGAGGCGTACCAAGATATTTTTGAACATCACATCGAAACGAGTAAAATTAAAAAAAAAAGTTTTCACATGGTAATGGTAAAATTTGACCCCATCTCACACCTTTCACATAGGTATGCCAGACTCTCTCGGCCAAATAAAGCTGGTAAGCCAATTTTTTTCTGTTTAATTACAAAATTTCCTATCGAAGGTAATATAATTCTTTGAGATTCGTGATAATGGTAAAACATTTTTGCTTAGGTTTGCTTAGGTAATACTTTCGGCTTAATAAATCAACGCGTACCGAGCTCATTTTGTTCGTATGACTGTTAACACGTTCGCGGACAAAGCGGCATATTCCGCTCTTTGTGCTGGGACAAAGCGGAATATGCCGCTGAAGCTTATAGCTTTTACAAACACAAAGCGCCAAACGCCGCGCATTTTTATGTATAAACTAATACGCCCTTACTCATGGTGTCCCAGCAGAAATCAAAACATTTTGTGAATAGTCCATACAAGTGGATATAAGTTTTATTTGGATATGGATAAAAAACGATATTTTGTAAGTGTGATTCTATGAACATATCAAATTAAGTAACTGTCCGCGAACGAGTTCTATCAATTTACATAAAAAAAAATTTGATTCCGTGATGACGGGACTTTCAGTGTCACCGGCTCCCGGACTATTAGGTACGGTATATAAAATTTTTAATAAACTGGGTTGATTCTGCAGTAGGTTCTTTATGAAACATTTTTTAAATATTTTGTAAATAAAACTCTTTTGCTTTTTAATGTTTCAAGTTTATTAGAGTATGACTCTACATATGTTTCGCCTTATTAGGGCTTTTTCAAGAGTACTGATGTAGTAATACTAAAGTTAGGAAGGATCGTTTACAAATATATATACCTGATTTTATTACCTAATTGCTTTAAGATTCTTATTTTGATAAATCTTCGGGAGGTCCACGTCATAAAGATGATAAATATTTGTCAATTATTGGGGTGTTCTGGAACTTTCATTGGTCATTTGTACAGGTTGTTAAATTGTTTTTTAAAGATTTTTTAATTTCTAGTTGTTCTAATAGATCTAGTCTTTTGCCATTATTTTTATGGTGAAGTAATTTAATATTATCTAAATTTATAAAATGATTGTTTTCTATACAATGGGAGGACATCCCAGAGTTTTTTATATTGTTTAAAATGGACGTTTTGTGTTCTTTTATTCCTGTTTTCACGCTTCTACCACTTTGGCCTACATATACACGGTGTCCCATATAAGAATGCACACTACAGGGATCTCGTAAACCAGAAGAGATACAAAGATGATTAAATTAGAGAAAAGTTGCGCTTTGCTGAACCTTTCAAAGTCACGATACGAAATCTAACAAAATCCGATTACTCCCGAAGATATTTGGGAAAAACCGAATTTTCCCGATTTCGTTTTTATTTTTTTCTGACTCTATTTAAAAAGATATGACAAAATAAATTTCACATTCTCATTGCCACTTTTTCTGCTCTATAAGCCGACGTTCTTAGATTTTCAATACGACGTTTCGTTTCTTCGCAACCGTCATCAACTTCATTTTTTTAAATAGTCGAAAAATTTTGTTTTATTCCTAAAAAATTCTAATTTTAATTCTAAATCCCACGACATATCGCTTCTTACATTTATCCGACGTTTCGGACGAAAAAATCATCATCAATATTATTTGATGATTATTACGAAGGAACGAAACGTCGGATCAAAAATCGAATTACGTTATCACGTAGAGGAGAAAAAATTACATGGGAATGTGGATTTTATTTTGACCTGTCTTCTTTTGTGAAATCAGAAAAAAATTAATTGCCAAAATTTATGTTTAAAATTTCAAGAATTCGTAGATTTTTTTCTGATTCTACTGTAAGAGATAGATTAAAATAAATTTTACATTTTTATTGCCGTTTTTCTCCTCTACAACATGACGTCATTCAATTTTTGATTCTACGTTTTGGCTTCTCTCGACCATTATCAATTTTTTTTTAAATAATCCGAAAATTTTATTTTAGCACAGTTAAATTGCCCTTGTTATTCTGAATTCAACGACTTATCACATACGTGCAAGTAAGCAAGATATTATTATCAAAAAACAAAATATTTTATTTTTACGCTACAAAAAGGTCATTGAAACAATCTTATTTAATCATATGTTCAGAATAACAAGGGCAATTTAACTGTGCTAAAATAAAATTTTCGGATTATTTAAAAAAAGTTGATAATGGTCGAGAAAAGCCAAAACATAGAATCGAAGCCAAGAACGCCAGAAAAGCCAAAACGACAATAAAAATGTAAAATTTATTTTAATCTATCTCTTACAGTAGAATCAGAAAAAATCTACGAATTCTTGAAATTTTAAACAAAAATTTTGACAATTAATTTTTTTCTGATTTCACAAAAGAAGACAGGTCAAAATAAAATCCACATTCTCATGTAGTTTTTTATCCTCTACTTGACAACGTAATTAGATTTTTGATCCGACGTTCCGTTCCTTCGTAATAATCATCAAATAATATTGATGATGATTTTTTCGTCCGAAACGTCGGATAAATGTAAGAAGCGATATCTCGTGGGATTTATAATTAAAATTAGAATTTTTTAGGAATAAAACAAAATTTTTCGACTATTTAAAAAAATGAAGTTGATGATGGTTGCGAAGAAACGAAACGTCGTATTGAAAATCTAAGAACGCCGGCTTGTAGAGCAGAAAAAGTGGCAATGAGAATGTGAAATTTATTTTGTCATATCTTTTTAAATAGAGTCAGACAAAAATAAAAAC